>VZTA01028432.1:91128-206058 GCA_013398855.1 Mohoua ochrocephala | reverse complement strand
CGCTGCCCGGAGCATCCAGCAGGCGGCCGGCGCTTCCCAGCGCTCCCACCGCTCCCGCCGCGCCGCCGGCAGCCCGCGCACACCGTGGGAAGCAGCGCAAGGATTGACGTCCAGAACATCCTGCCTATAGGATCCGAGCCGCCAGCCGAGCCCCGCTTTCCCCCCTCACTTTAAATCCGGCTGGCGAGAGCAGGCACCGAAGGCGGGAGAGATTGGCAATGCAGCGTGGCAGCAACTCCCCAAAGTTCTTGCTTTCTGTAACTCCCTGCTTTCGGGCTCGGAGCTGCCGGGCAGACCTGACGCTGGGAGTTTAACAAGCCCCGCTTGTGAAAATGCCTGCCACTTGCTGGTCTTTGAATTTGGTAATTGGCCTTCCGGAGCTGAGGAATACTTAACGGCAGGACAAGTCAAGGAGGAAAAGGCAAGTTTCACAATTCAAACAATGCTAAAGCATGTTCTCCTTTCACCTTATGGAAACAGGACTGTGGAGAAAGCTGCAGGTGCTTTTCGGTTTGGTTATTGACAAGATGTGTCACAAAGTAATATGACTTTTAAACTCTTCTGACTGTTTAAAGCCAGCGAGGAGCCGCAAAATTCAAGCAAGAAATTAATTTGAGGAATTTGAGGACTTTCAAAGAAGAAAGCTGTTTTCTGAGAAGAGCAAAGTAGGACGATGGCATCTGGAGAGTGCCTGCTGCGAGACCTAGAAACAGATAACTTCATTTTCTATAACATCTCTGTCAACCAGAGTGCAAACTTCTCCCTCCTTGGGGAAGACTGGTTTTACCCAGCGTTCCTCTACGCCATCCCCACGATCTACGGGATCATCATTCTGATAGGCCTTATCGGCAATATCACTTTGATTAAGATCTTCTGTACTGTGAAATCCATGCGAAATGTCCCTAATTTGTTCATTTCCAGTTTGGCTCTGGGAGACTTGCTGCTTTTAGTGACTTGTGTGCCTGTGGATGCCAGCAGGTACCTTGCCGACGAGTGGCTGTTCGGCAGAACTGGATGCAAACTTATCCCCTTCATACAGCTCACCTCTGTGGGGGTGTCAGTCTTTACTCTCACTGCTCTCTCAGCTGACAGGTAAGCTTGGCTGCTATTGCCTTGAAAAGGAGCGTGTATAATAATTATGACTCCATAAAGTGCACGATTGCAAATTCGTATTTTCGGGTGAAATGTTTATTTTTAATGTAATGAGGGAAGAAGAACCACCTCAGGTAATTTCTGGTGGTTATTAGCATACAACTTGGGGAGGATGCAGACGGAACACGGGATACTTTTTCTAAACTAAATGTTTGTGCAATTTTGCTAATAGTCTACATTAATTCGAATAGACACAAGAGCAGATCAAGCTAAAGACCAGAGAGAGAAAATACCATTAACGAAGCTCTGTTAAAAGATAGAATGTTCATATTTGCCAAAAAGATAATTGATCCATACTTCATGAAGTGTGAAGGTACTGGAGCAGCAATTTAAAGTGCAGTAAGAATCAATTCTTTCTAGTGACTTGCTTCCTTAAAGTTAATGATATGTGAGGCACTATTTCATAAAATATTTTTCAAATATTCAAATGAGTTTGCCTGAAGCCAGGAATCGCAGTTTGCCACAGCCAGTGTATTTCCCTTGGTTAAACCATTTGCCCCTTAGCCAATCAAAACTGATCTGTGCTGTTGGTTCAGAAACTTTGTCTTCCAATAATGTTTAGTAAAAAATAACGTGTAGTAAATATGCTGGTCTGTTTTCTGGATGCTTCCAAAAGAGAATAAGGAATACATTGTCACCATGCTGAAGTGACACAGAACCACTGAGTGGAAAATTATTTCCGTTTTGTTTTGATCAAAAAAGACATGGGGATTGTATCCTTGCTCACAAATAAGTGAAACTAGGTTGGCTGTGGGCAGTCCCTCGCATGCCGCTGTCTCTTGCTAACCTGCTTTAAAACATCAGACTACTTTTGTTCAGATTTCAATGTAGTTCACACACATATTTCAATATACTGTTTGCAGTCTCAACGAAAGCAGATGACTCCTTAGTGTTTCAGAGGCAGAATGGTCAATATGTTTGTCCACTCCTCCATGTCGGGATATATATAAAAATAGCACTCTGTCCCAGTAGCAGATGGCAGACAGACCTATGTGTAGATAAAAGCCTTAAAGCAATATGCTTTAAAGTGCTGTGAAAGTAGGGAAACTGCACTAGTGAAGGACCACATGCACTGTTACTCCTGAGTTTGATGTGGTGTCCGGTTCCCCCCCGACCGCTCTGAAGAAAATGTTGGGAAAACAATAAGTATCTCTCCAGGAAAATACATCTTTCCCAAGCTGTGATGTAAGTTGTTTTAAGGGATGTAAGGAAAAGAAAAATGCATTGTAAAGATGATTTTGTTAGAGAGATTTGTTGCTATCTGATCACATGCTACATAAAGTAAACATTGCAAATGCTTTTACTGACCAGCACATCAGTAGCACTTTTTGCCTGAAGTGATAGAACAGAACAGAAAACAGCAGCTGTGCCAAGTTTGGGGTTTGGTGACTTCGAGTTCTGAACTTCAGCTTTATCTGGAACCTGTTAACCATCATGCTGCACTGGTGATCAAATGTTCCCATTTCCAAGGGGTCATTTTACCCTCTTCTAATGCATCTGTGGTCCACTGCAGAAGGAGATAATAATGAAACTTGTCACTTTTTTAGGTCTATGAATCTAATATGCTGTACATTGAAACACAAGTGTCCCTTATCTGTTATGTTTGCTGAAGTTTCTATTTTGATAAATTCACAGCAGTGCTGGGTTAATTTTGTTACAACATAACGCAGCCTACATTTTGTCAGCTCACAGCCCATTAGTCTGTTTCCCTAAAATTGTCACCCTGAACTTCAGACCCCATTATTAATCATGTCAGAATCATTAGGGAAATAACCTTAAAATGTAAAGGGAAAACTTCCAGAATGTGAGTTGAATGTGAACCAGCATGGTAAAGCCTGTTGGGGGCTGTGGAGGGTCCGGAAGCCCAACACCCTGCTGCAGGTGAGATGCTGAGCCTGGCACGTGGGGTGGCTTCACAGACACCCGTTTCTGATGACAGACATGGCACTGCCTGAAGAGAAACACCTGCAGAAGAAAGGGGCGTGGTGATGAGATGGCTAATGTTCAGTGATGCGAACCCTACCTGAGATGCTCACATGAGGCATGCGAAGGTCTCTGTTCTCATTAATCAAAGCCATAGACCACATGAGAGAAAAGCCTCCTAAACCTGCTCTGAGTAGCATCACATGGCACTGTCTCCAAGGAAAGGGAGACTTGTCAATGTACTACAGACCTTTTGTCTATAATTCATCATCTGCAAAAAATTATCATACAACCCTCTTGGTTTCAGCATCCTTCTGTTGACAAAAGCAAGTGGGAACAGCTGCTGGCATTACTGAATGTATCATGGTGATGGCTAGAGAGACATCACAGGGAACAGAAGTCTGATGTGTAAAGAAAAGCACTGGAGTGTGATCCAAGAGGGTCATTTACAGAGACATGACCAACAAAGCACAAGGTGCAAGGCAGGGGGTAGGTGTGGTGGGTAGACAGAATATGTGAGAGTGTGTGAGTGTGTTATGCTACATTACAACAATGGTGCAAATCATCCTGGCTGCATTGGATCACCTTCTGAAAACAAGGGGCCCAGTTTTAATAGGTTTTTGCACGCACATCATCCGTGCTAGAGTACATGCCTTCCTGAGGTGTGCTTTTATTCTTTCCATTTCCATTTTCCCCTGTGTTAGGCATCTCTCATCTGCTCATGACTGCAAACACTTGGCTGAGTGCCAGCTTCCAGCACAGAGCACCTAAAGCTGCTCAGTGGTTTGACCCGCCAGGAAGGAGGGGTTGTCCAGAGGATTGACTGTTCACTTGCAGACTTCTCAAGGAGAAAGAGAGGGACAAACTGCTGACCTGAGCTTTTCCTGCAGTGGGAGCCTCCCAGCCTGCAAGTGCTCTGTGTACGGACGGACACAGCTGAGCATGCCTGCACAGGTTTGAGCGGGAAGGGACAGCCAGAGGGTCCCTAGGTGCTTAGGATGGCTCTGTGTACAATCATGAGATTCCATTCAGATTTCATCATTATTTCAGACAATATGTAAGAAAGGGCAAAAAAGAGTTAACAGTATTGGAAATGTATTTCCTGTGGGACCACTCCACTGGCTGCACAGTGCTTTCATCTGTCTGGCTGCATTTGCAGGAGCAGTGGGAGCTTGACACCTGTTTTCCTGCAAGTGTGTCAGATTTTCAGAGCAGCCAGGAGAGGGTTAAGGCATGTGCTGTGCTCACAGCCACCTTCCATGAGTGATAAGGCGCCAGTGCTGAGTATACAAGAGTGAGGAAACAAGCAGCCCATGTGTGTGCGCGATGTTTGTGTGTTTTAGAAAGACTGTAAATGGGGTTGGCAGGGCAAGTGCATCTGTCTGCCCTGCTGCTCTGCACTGTCGAGGCAGTGGCTTCTTCAGCTACTGCTCAGCTTATCCTAGAAAAAAGGGAGTTTGGGTTCTGCCCTCCTCCTCCTCCTTCACCTCCTCTTCTGTGCAAGGATAAGGGGTACAGAGGCACCCGTGAGAGCAGTGACACCTGGGCTTCTAGCCCAGGCAGAAAAGCCAAGGCTGTCTCAGCAAGGGACAGGAAATTAAGGAAAATCTTTGCACAGCAAGAGGAAAAGCAACTATTTAATTGCCCATGTCATGGGAGACGTCTTTATTTAATTGACTTTCTCCTGTGACTGACAGGGTTTATACATTTGCATGTGAATTAACCAGGCTGTCAAGCATTGATCATAGTTCCCCACTGTTAGGCTGGCATTGTAAAAGATCGAAATGCCCTGGTGCTCATGCGGTGAAACCTTCCTGAAGCAATGCTGTTTTTACAAGCACACAGCAGAGTAAGTGTAAAATGCAATTGGAGTTTACAAGCAGCATCTTTACTTTAAGCACCTTGGATTATGTGGATTTTAGTGCTGGAAAACTGCAGCACTGCCTGCCAGCGGGAGCTGCCTGCAATCCTGTGGAGGGAGGGAGTGACAGTGTAGTGAGATATGTGGAGTGACATTACACGGGAGATTAGGTGGCTTACGGTGGTAAAACCAGCTGCAGACAGCAGGATTGCAGTCATGTGGGAGAACTGAAATGAGGATGTTAGCTTTGGAAATGTCGACCTCAGTGCCTTGGGTGCACGGATGGATTCAGGGATGCTGCAGGGCTCCCAGCCCTGCTGGGTCCCTTGGAATGCATCACGAACACAACTTTTGATGTTCCTCTGAACTTGTATGACAGTTTGTTTATCTAAGACATAAACCTTTCAAACAACACTCCTAAAAAAAGCAGCCGTGCAAGGAAAGAAATAAATCCAGAATTTCTAGAAATACACTTTTAAATATGCAAAAGTCTTTGTTTAGTGGACTCATCTCTTCTGTGATTTAGATGTCTCCAGCCCTTACTATTAATATTACCTACAATACCACAGGAGGTGTAATATCTGTGTGCCAGTTCATTTATTTTATTTTACAATCACTGGTTTATATCTCCACTAGAGAACTAAGGGAAGCATGCCACCCTAGTAAAAAGCTATGAAAAGTCAACACAGATTTCCATTGAGTTGATTTACAGATTGATACTTTTTTTTAAAATACCATCAGTTGCAAAGTGCCAAGTCCGTAGTGGTTATGAATTTATTCTGGGTATTCTAGTCACAGTGTTCATTAAATACCTTCAGGGCACTACGGCGCTATTTTGGAGCGTTGCACTTGTGCTGTAATTTACTGTGCAGCCCCAGGAGGGTTTGAGGCGGTGGCAGAAGAAAAAGCCACTCCAAACTACCAAGACAGAGTCTAATCCTGTCAATGCAAGTTGGCAGAATGATACCCCACGTGGAGAGTTTGGGTCCACTGATGCGATCTCAGCCAGAACATCAATCCTTCCAAGCCAGGGAAGAAAACTGGAGGGACTTTGAGGCCCAGCCCAAAGCCTTCCCTCGCACTGAGGCACCAGGCAGCCCCATCTCCACCCGTGCCACGGGCACAGTGTGTGTGCTGCTGCCCTTCACGTGCTGAGGATGCAGGGTGATATACACATATCTCCTTCAGCTGACGTACAGGAGTCTTAGATCCTGGTTGCTGGCCACTGTGTCAATATAATATAAACACTCTTTACACCCTCAGTTTTAGCTCTCATTTCCTCAGCCCCTGAATCCATCTGCACTAAGAGCAACTGATCAAAGAGCACAAACTTTCTGAGTATCTTGATTAACCAGAGCAGATGGCCAAAACACAATAGATGCACTTCTATAACCAGGAAGATTAGAGCTCCCATTTATAGCAGTGGGACTGGTGTGGAAATCTGAGTTTAGAGTCAGTGCTAATGTGCTGGAGACTGTCAATATTTAAGCAATCAAAAGGAAGAAAAGTCAGATTACCTATTGTTTACATTTCAGTAAAACCTAAAACCCCCAATCAGTTGTCATGGTCTCATAGTATGAGGTGCCGTACACACTGTTATTAAGGAGAGCAACTGGCTGCAGAGAATTTGCCGGCTGTGTGTCCCAGCAGTGGGCTGGGATTTCACCATCGCTGCAGGGAGATGAGCTTATGGTGGACCCATCAGTTCATGTCTTACTACGTGATGTTCGGATGTGAACAACAGCCTGGCTGAGAAGAGTAGGAGGGAGGTGAGCTGGAAAAGCACACCCAACCACACCGTGAAACATCCAGTAACTGCTTTGCTCATAGACAGCCCTCGCAATAACTTGTTTTCCTTAATTAAGGAAAGAGACTTCACCACTAGCCCTATGGAGTCCCCTCACCTTGTTTTTCAGCAGTTTGACACCCAGGTGCCCACCTCACCTCATACCATACAGGACACCACAGGCCATGAGTGCTGCCCATAGCAGGCTCTGCAATCCCCCCACACAATGTCTGCTGTGTAGGATCTCAAGCAGAGCGAGGGCTTTCGATATCCCTGTGCCATGGGGCAGGAAACAAAGACAGTCCATGGGCCCCTCACAGTGCTGAGGCACCTGAAGACATCCCAGCAGCAAGTCAATTGCTATGCTGTAGAGAAAAGCAGAAAGCTGGAGGTCCCTTGCATAAACTCCCCTCCTGACGCCAGGCTAGTGATTAGTTTAACTGGACTGCAGAAGAACTGTGGAGCATCAAAGGGAGAAGCACAGTCAGGGCTCTGCCCATCCTGTCCTCACTTGCCCTCTGGCTATGATCAGTCTCTGCAGCTCTCTGGGAAGGCAGGACAGAAAACAGTACCGTGACACCCTGAGAGAAAAAAATGCTTCTTCACACCTTCAGGCAACCCTGAAGCATGAGACTGAGACATGAATGCTCAAATGACCTGGGAGAAACAGAGATGTGGATGCAGGACTAGGAGATACTGCACTAGCCATCAATTCAGCAGTATTTCTTGCCCACACCTGTGCACAGAGGCTACTGACTATCTCATAGGATTTGGATTAAGACAAATGTTTCCAGCGACATGAGGCTGCTTTCTGAGTATTCAGACTAAAGGCGCATGTATCACCCTGCCCCCTCTTGTGTGTCTGGCACTCTGTTACCCTCTCTGCTTAGAACGTATGTCAAATTTCAAATTGAAATTCATCTGACCTCTAACCACTGCATAATAACCTAACTCACAGCAAAACTGGAAGGCTGAGATCGTTGGGGTTGTTCAGTGTGGAGAAGAGAAGGTTCTGGGGATGCCTTATTGCAGCCTTTCAATACTTAAAGGGGTTTGTAAGAAAGACACAGAGGGACTTTTTAGCAAGGCCTGTAAAGGACAAGGCGCAATGGTTTTAAGCTGAAAGACAGTGAGTTTAAGTTAGACATAGGGAAGAAATTTTTTATGATGAGGGTTCTGAGGCACTGGAGGGAGGTTGCCCAGGGAAGTGGTGGATACCCCGCCTCTTGAAGTGTTCAAGGCCAGGTTGGATGGGTCTTTGAGCAGCCTGACTTAGTTGAAGATATCCTTGCTTATTGTGGGGGGTTGGGCTTGTTGATCCTTTCAAGGTCCCCTCCTAACCAAGCTATTCTATGGCTGTATGATTAGAGCAGTCAAGGATAGCAATGGGTTGTTCAGCCCCTACATGCTGCGGAAGGTTCATATAGTGGTGATGATCTCTTGTGACGCCTGTGTTTACTGAAGCCACAGAAAGGACTTAAGCATCATATAACTGGCTTAGCTTTATATTGAATTACACTAAAGCCATGACACGATGAGAATCCCACAGGATATCTCATTTTGTCAGAAGCAGGAGAGTCACTCTAATGTCTTCTCTTGTCTCTTCTTTCCTTAACAGAGCACTAGTTTTTTTGCATCTCCTGTTCACTCGGCTCCTGTATATGCTATTTTACACATAACTGAGTTAAAATGGTTTCTTTTAGACTATAGCCATTTACCCCAATGAGTCTACAACATTCTCAGTCAGGTTAGTCGCTGTGTCATCTGCAAACTTTTCCAGCAAAGGTTTTATAGCCTGCTCAAGGCAGCTGATATGCACAATAAATAACACTGCAGCTACAGCAAGTTCACAGGGCCGAGGCT
Organism: Mohoua ochrocephala; assembly: GCA_013398855.1. Taxonomy (NCBI): domain Eukaryota; kingdom Metazoa; phylum Chordata; class Aves; order Passeriformes; family Acanthizidae; genus Mohoua; species Mohoua ochrocephala. The sequence goes on along the minus strand of VZTA01028432.1, from coordinate 197,473 downwards.
ACAAATGGCTCCACACGCTGCTTTTCACCACCATGCTTGATGCCCTGCTAAGGAAGCACGGGGCTCAGGGTCCCCACCTGGAACCCCCCCTTCCCAGGCCAGGAGTCCTAATTTTAACCCTTGTCCTGTGGGAGTAGGACAGAGATTGCAGGGATGGAAGAGGGAGAACCCTGGTTCACACATGTGCACATCTACGTGCACTGTCACCCGTGCCAACATGCCCATGAAAGCTCCAGCTCCTCTGTACACCAGCATGGCCCACATCCTATTTACGTGCCCTGTCATGTTGTGACAAGATGAAAAACCCCTGAAATCTGCTATGTGTTAAACAAGACAGACTAATATTAATTATCACCTAGGTTAATCCTGTTAGCAGGATTAACCTATCTGTTATTCTCTCTACAACTGGCCTTGGGCAGCCCAAATATTTGCAATTTTCTTGGTCACGCCATCCAGTTTTTCTGAACAACACAACTTTGAAGCCAGTTCTCCACTTCTGAGGAAATTCACCACTTCTTCAAGATTTTTTAAAAAATTAACACCGGTTGTTCCTCAGCTGGTTTCTTTAGTACTCCTAGGTGTAAATTATTCAGGCCTGCTGGTGTGAAATTAGTTTGTGTTAGCAGATGTTGGCTCACATCTTCTTTAACACAGCTCACAAGTTTTCTGCTATGTCTATAGTACTGCACATATAGTACAGAACCACATATATCGCCCACACATTTGGTCCTGAGGACAAATATCGGGTCATTGCTTTTCACTTTGTCTCATCATTGTTCATATCTTCACCATCTATGTGTATGCCTGACTTACTGATTTTTTTTTTTATTCCTGATGTATTTAAAAATGCACATTTGTCAATTACAGACTGACCTTTGATAATTTGTTGGCTCCTTCAGCTTCCCTTATCAGTCACCAACATTTTAAAACTCCGATACTTGCTGTCATTTACTTTTGCTTTTTTCCCATCTGTTGCATATTGATTTTTTAAATTACTTCTTTGAGGTTTAAGCATGACTCCTCATTTTCTGTTATCCAGGGCAGCTTTTTGCCCTGCTTTTTTCATGGCAAGGTGGGAGACACCAGGGAGCCAGCGACTAATGTATAGTTAGTGTTGCCCCTTTACATTTGTGTTCTCAGTCAGTTGATTTGAAAGCTGCTTTTAACTTTAGGAAATGTGTTTCTCTAAAGTTAACAGAATCATAGAATCATAGACTGGTTTGGGTTGGAAGAGACCTTAATGGTCATCTACTTCCAACCCCCCAGAAGTGGGCAGGGACACCTTTCAGTAGACCAGGTTGCCCAAAACCTCATCCAACCTGGCCTTGGTTCTAAATATATATAGCTTTTTATTCTATTTCCACAAAATTAAGGTAAGCACACCACAGCTGCTATAGCTTATGGAAGTGCTAATTTTTAGGTCAATGATGAGCTCGTCTTTCTCTGTCAAAACAAGGTACAATATTGATTTATTGTACATGACAGGCAGGACTTTTTGTGTTGAGAAACTGCCATTTTTGGAAACTCTAATGAATTTCTATAACTGGCTCTGTGGGATATCCAGCAGTTATGCCACCTGCTTAGATTACTCAGTGATTCTGTCTTTGTGCACCACAGGTGGTGCTTTCAGGAGAAATAAGGCAGATTCTCTAGTAAAATGAGGGGTTCATGTCTGAGGCCCCAGCTCTAGTTGCCCTGGTCAGAGTTCAATTCTCAGGCATGCAGATCCCCTGCTCCCAGGCTGCTGACATCCCTGGAGACTTGGGCTGAGGCAGCAAATCCTTGGATGAAAAGCGTCCCTGGGGCTTGCTGCTTCTCATGCCTGGTGGCCCCGGTGCCAGTACCCGTTCTCCCAGCTCCACTCCAGATGCTCACCGCATCGCAATCCCGACACCAGCGTGTGTTCTGGTGCCACATGGCACGAGCAGGCACATCCCTCTGGCTGTACCCAGGCACTGAGCACACAGAAATGTGTGCAGTGCTTGGCTGCTGCTGGGGAGTTGTGTGGAAGCTCGCTGGTTTTGAAGTTAAAGGATGTTTCTAAACCGTGTCCTGGGGGGCACCAGGCACAGCATCTCCAGCCCGGCAAGGAAGGGGATTGTCCCGCTCTGCTCTGCACTGGGGCGGCCTCACCTCGAGTGCTGAGGGCAGTTCTGGGCACCACAATATAAAAAATACATTTAACTGTTAGAGAGTGTCCAAAGGAGGGCCATGAGGATGGTGAAGGGCCTCAAGGGGAAGCCATATGAGGAGCAGCTGAGGTCACTTGGTTTGTTCAGCCTGGAGGAGGCTGAGGGGAGACCTCATTGCAGTCTTCAACTTCCTCATGAGGGGAAGAGGAGGGGCAGGCACTGATCTCTTCTCTGCGGTGACCAGTGACAGGACCCAAGAGAATGGCCTGAAGTTGTATCAGGGGAGGTTTAGGTTGGATGTCAGGAAAAGGTTCTTCACCCAGAGGGTGGCTGGGCACTGGAACAGGCTCCCCAGGGAAGCGGTCACAGCACCAACCCAGACAGATCTCAATAAGCATTTGGACAATGCCCTCAGGCACAAGGTGTGACTCTTAGGGTGTCCTGTGCAGGGCCGGGAGTTGGACTCAATGCTCTTTGTGAGTCCCTTCCAACTCAGCACATTCTGTGGTTCTGTAAATGAATGGGTCCCATCCCTGCTTCAGACAGCAGTTCTCACATCTGTTCACAAGGAACTGCGAAGCTGGCCCCACTGAACTCTTTAACTTGGCATCAGGCTGAAGATCACCTTCTGAGAATAAATACCTGGGTGCAAAGGGGGGTTTTCTGATAAGAAAAGCATTGTCCATGCAGCTTTTGTTTTTTATTTCCTACAGTAACCTTTTAATCCATTGTTTCTTGTATGTATAGTTAATTTCTGAATTATTTTAGGCTGTGAATGGTTATGATTAGGAATAACACATTCGCTATCAAATGATTAGTGTTTAAGCTCTCCTTCCCCAATACGTAGTGCAGTTCAGTGGTCTCTGAAACACTCTGTCTCATTTCTGAATTTACGCATTCCTGGACTGAAACTCTGATTTGTCCATGTTCCAGGATAATGTAGCAGTTTGCGGGTATACAGATTGAATTTTGAACACATGCTTTAAAAGTAAGAACTATACCACTTTCATCAATGCCTCCTTTTTCTTTTCATTTAAATGTTAATTTAATAAAAAGAGAAAGTAGGCAGTACCTGCCAATGTATTTAAGATTTGCCCATTAGAGATGTCTTTGTGCCCATATGCAATTTACTAAAGATTTTAATAACAGATGTTCACTCAAGAATCATGCATAATAATGATAATCTTAACAAAGTATGCAGAAAGCAGATAGACCCAGAGTAGGTTGTCGGCGTGTGTTGATGGGTTAGACAGTCTAGCAATTTTGTGGATTTACTGAATTATCTGCAGAGCTATAAATATTCATAACATCCATGGTGGAAACAATAAAGAAAGTTTGTGGTATTGCATTTGTCATAAATTTCTTTGGATATTTAGTAAGACTTTTTTCTTGCTTTCCAGGTGGAGCTTCACACTCAACAGGGCTCCATCTTCTTCATTTATGCAGTTTTTCCGTAGCATCAATTTTTCTGTGTGGCCTGAGGCTTTTTTGCATGGTAATTGAGCCAGTCCTTCATATTATGTGGGCAAAACAATAATGTGATGCTAGTAGAACATAATTACAAAATCTTAATAAGGGATTTTTGTTCGGTCTGTTCTCGGGCCAGGGCCAGACCGATGTGCGCACATTAACCTTGCAAATGGGAACAGATGATTTGGGATCAGAGGGACTGCAAATTGCCCATTTGTCCCCATTTCAGCTACAAGGGTGAACAGAAGAAGTGTGGGGGACATGCTAACTGAGAGGCAGTTCTTCCTTCATTACCACAGGAAGTCGTGGCAATTTCAGGAGCTTATTTTCTAGAAGCGGGAAGAACTCAGTGTTTTCACTTCTCAGCAATCTACCTGACTGTTTCTGTAAGACATCGGTCCATTCCAGCCAATCCCCGCTTTTTTACTTTAAGTTTGAGATTCAAGTTAGCTCAAATTTTAAAAATAGAGCTCAGTTTAAACAGATTCAAAACTTTGTAAGTGGATTTCTCACTTCAGAGAGAAAACAGAAAGTGTCAGTATGGCACATCTTTCCACCTGCCTGATGCAGTCTAAACAGTGGGTCTGGTAATGAAGCAAGGGTGAAATCTTGTTTGAACAGGTTTTAACACACTTGGTTTTTAAAACATACAAATTCAGGAGTGGGGCACAGGATCTGTTTATGTAAATAGTGTAGGATGTAGTAACAGATGATACTGCTTGGAGGAAACTTTCCTTGACAAGTACTCCTGCAAATTCTTTTTGGAGGGGCAGTGTCCCTTTTCCCTGGAGGAAAGATGGGCAGACCTTTTTTTCCTCTTACATGTCTTGCAGGTGTGAGGTTAAGCTGCAGAAAGATGGATGTGCTTGGAAGGCCTGAGACAGAAAAGGGCAGTACTCTGTGGCAGAGCCTCTTTCAGCCATTTTCTCTCCCTACACTGCTGGGTCATCTACATTAGCTTTCCTTGCTGACATAAGGGAAGGGAGAAAGGCATTAATACAAAGCAATCATAAAGAGGAGAGCAAGCTGAGGCTGCCTATAGCACCAGCTTCTCTACACAGCATAAAGTTACTTCCCTAAAGAAAAAACCCAAAGACTTAGACGTATGGAGCTAAATTAATTTAAAATCCCAGGGAAAGAACTGATTTTCCTCCCCATGCTTTAGTTGTTTTAATTTAATTTTTGTGGCTGTTGTAGCAGGCATAAGTAAGTGGATGAAGGTGACAGGAAAAAGCTGTGAAGGAAGTACTGAGGCTGCAGTCTTTATGGATAAGGTCCTTTCTTCCCCAGAGAGCAAAACTACAGCCTTTCTATGCTTAGAAATGTGTAGGCAGCATGGCTTTGAAGGCAAAGCCTGTTTATGCTTCAGGTGGTGTGTATTTTCTTGGCTCAGCTGAGGAGCACAAAGATGGATAAAATATTTTTGTACCGACAGAGAAACTACACGTAGGAAACTTTGACACCCATTTGGGGGCATATTTTGGTTGGTATCTTTGGACAGCATATCTGTAGCTGTCTTTTTCATGCTACAGCTACTTCTGTGTTTATATTTGAAGCTGCAGTTTTGGGGCTAAGTGCATGGTGTTAACCAATGTTTGCATACTCCGAGCTTTAGAGTACATTAGGTGATGCTATCATTAGTTACATTACTATTAACACAGGGACAATGACACAGTTTTCCTGTTTCCCTGGCATAGTAACCTCAGTGGGAAAAGTATTTACCACAGAAGGACCTTGGGTGTGCCACATTTTAGTGGGTTTTGCTCATTTCAGTAGTTTCCGTTGTGAGAAACAATTGCTCAATGAGCACGATAGAGATCCTAAGGGATGTGTAAAAGACATTTTCAAGGATTCAGTGGAGATGCACATGCTCTGTGGGCTCCTACCAATCCACAATGAATTTTGGGGATTAGGTTAAGAAGTGATCAGGTGTTCTGGGTTGAAGCCACACAATCACCAGCTTCCTCTTGGAGACTGACCTGGAGAACAGGGACAGCACCAGAGTCACTGTGGCTGGTGTGGGGAGGATTTCCTTAGGGGAGAATCCTCATGGTGCCTCATGAATTGCAGTTACATTAAGTGCACTTAGGATAGCCCCATGAGTAATTTCTGTTTGAGCGCTTCTTTGAGTGAGACTGCGAGGCAAGGAGCTGCCTGGCATCCATCCTGGCTGGGAGGTCACTGACAGCTGCAGCGTACATGGCAAGGTGCTGCTTCACAAGTGAGAACAGGGAAGTTCAAACACTGGCAGTGGTAAAGGTCAGCATCTCTTTCGTATTTCCAATCAGATCAGCGACCCAGTCATTTTCACCTGGGCTGTTTGGCATGAGTTCTTGGCGGTGTCTTTTTTTATTCAACTGAATCTTCAGAAGGCATATTTTTAAGTTTTGGCCTTTGTTTTAGGGCATGAACAACCTCTGGTTTTCAAACTTTTTCAAAAATTTCTTTAAAAGCTGATAGGGAAAGTTTAGCTGAAAAAAAAAAATATATTTGAAATAATAATTAGAGACTGAATGCCCGAGTGGCAGAGGGCATCAGTCCAGGGCCATGTCTAGATCTACTGCAGACAGCTGAACGTGCAATGTGACACATACTCCCAGAGCCCATGTTTCTACCTGGGTTAAAAATAATGCCGTGGCAAGACCTTTGCATGAAAGCTCAGCTCCATGATGTCCGTGGCGCCTCTAAGGTGTGTAGGTATATTCATCAATGTCCCCTTCAAAGTGGCTTGAAATATTCACATGCTGGATGTTAAATACGGGAAAGTTACATGCCTCAGGCTAACTCATTGAAAAACAAATTGCAGGGGACAAAGCTGTGGAAAGCTTGAAATATTATTTGACATACAAACTGGAAATACTCGTGCTGAAAAGCAGAATGAGCTGCTACTCAAATCCAGTCTACCTCGATGAAGTTCTGAAGAAATGTCAAATAAATTATAAAACCCAGACTTCATCCTGCCAGGAAGGTGGTGTGGAAGAGTGAAGGAGTGAAGGCGTTTGAGCCCCACTCAGAAGCCAACCAGGAGGTGCAGTTTTTCCACACCCTGAACACCAGCAACAGGAAAATCTAGTGGTGTCTCAGCCCAAGCAGCAGCCTGGGGGGCCAATTCCTCATGCATAGCCCCCACCCCCTGTGCCCTGACCAGGAGCAGCCCCTGCAGCTGCTGTCCGGAGCTCGAGCTGGCGTGGGAGAGTAGAGCTGCTGAAACACAAACTGGGAGAGACCCACTGACACATCAGCAAGGTGACTGGAAATGGGGATTCCTACCAGATCAGTACAGATCAGTCACACGTCAGTACTCAGAGACTAACAGAGATTGCTGGAGATTTCTCAATAAATTAACCCACAATCAAGGAAGTCATGCAGATAGTCAGCAAAATAATTTTCTTTGATTGACAGGCTATTAAGAAAATATCTACCTGTGTTTCTGCACCTGAGAACTTACATTTTCAAAATCTGTTTTCTAGCTTTGTTTCTTCTGTTTTATCTTTCTGTTCTTTCACTGCCATGCTTTGAGTCTACACTGAACCCCTTGCAAGCAAAACCTCTCTCAGATCTTCTCTTACATCTGCTGTAGGAGGCTTTAAAAATAAACTAAATGCCTAGTAGTCAGTGCCAGCATTCCTAGACATTTCTAATTATGTTCTGTCCAAATTAAATTGTTTGTAAATGCCATCTCTAATTAAAATGTACTAATAACTTGAAATGGAGTCATTTTCTGGCTCTCCCAACTCTGATAATGTTACTAAAAATTAAACCGTTTCTCTTTCTCTGTATTCTTTAACTTATCCATGTTCCTGAAAAATTATGCTGGAAAATATCCTCTAAGCTGCCTATATTTTGTAAGAAAATCCCTGAAATATTCATGCTAACATGTCATGTTGATAAGCACACAGTAAACATCTGCAGAAAGACCTTTGAATCAACTAAATTTGCTAATACCCTGATATATTATTAATTTCCTTTCTGCATTTCTCTTCCTTAAGGTTTACTGACGACTTTCAGTGTTTCTGTCAATGATCTATATCTGGTCAATGAGACTATAAATTGAGCTATTTCAACAACACTCCTTTAGTAATCTGCCTAGCACTTCTGTTTTATGGCTGCAATAGCCAGACCATCATATTTGTTTAAGTGCCGTGACTTTCTTCACCTGAGTTTATGATCCAGTGCTGGAAGATTGTGCTTTGTGGTATGACACCACTTAATCCCCAGTTTCAGAGTGCAAGTTAAAGAGGTGCTAAGCAAGTCTTAAAAATACTGTGTCTGGCCACTGCAGCTGGAACAAAGTGGAGTGCAGAGCTTGGAGAATAAGTGGTTAAACAGCAAACTACTGAGCATGGTGTTCATAGTACATGAAAGGAAAAGTCCTCTATACAAGACATCTCTTTGAAGAAATATCTGCAAATGACAAAGTGTCCAGATACAGTGTTTATGAAAAAAAAGTATGTAACTATGTATGCGGTTATGTATACATGAATATACATGCATATAAATATGTGTATGCATATAAGATACATAGAGAGATGTGTAGACACATACATACTTACCTGGAGGGAAAGTTAGGTATGCTGAGCAAGTTATTGCATGTAATCAGAAGCTCAGTGCATGCTTACCCTGCAAATAAAGCAGTTACCCAGTTAAAACAGTGCAGGACTGATGGACTCCTCCTTCAAATGCTGAGCTTTAGGGTAATGCAGGCTGCAGCAGGTGGGGAGCCATGGAGTGTCTGTAGAGCCTGGGTTTGGGCTGTGCATGGAAGGGGCCCTGGTGTGCTGCCTGGACTCGGGCAGGGTGTTATGCTCACTGCCTCTGCTCCCACCCCAGTGCCCAGTTCAGCTGTGTGAAGGATCCAGGATGCTGGAAGGAGCTTAGAAATGGACTCTGGAGCAGCTGATGGGACGCCTGCCGTGCCAAAGTGGGCTGGGACAGCCCAGGACGCAGGCACACCCCGGTCCTCAGGGAGCAGTGACCAAAGGGGAACCAAATGCACCATGGGCAGAGTGAGGCAGAACCTGGCAGAAATATCCAACAGTTTGTAACCGTTATCATAATGACCCTACATGCTAATTTGTGAAAGCTGTAGATACTCCCTCCTAATTACGTTTTTTTTCCTCCTACCATGTTTCTTAAATGCATATGTGAGTCATGGTTTACTTGGAGTGTCAAATCCTGACAGAGCAGGGCTCCAGCATATATGAAGCTCTGATGTTTTCCATGCCTCTCATTATGCAGACCAATTTCAAATAAATTTAATTCTGTGATGTTGTTGGATTCTAAAGTGCAATTTTCCCAAAGGCTGAAATCATGAAAGACAAAATTTCAAATAAAAAAACTTTATGTATCTAGAATAGCAAGCAATAATGTGGGGTTTTTTTCTGCAAGAAACTCAGTTAGCTGCTCTGGTTACTTAACCTGAATGCATTGAGTTAGAGAAAAATCTTGCCAGCTACACCACCAAACAGCAATTATAACAGGAAACATGCTCTTAGTAGCTCTCAGTAGCTTGAGAAAAAATAAGATTTGGCTTGCAGGAGGCCAGTATACTCCCAGCTTGAAATGTGTGGCAAAATCGCAGCCCAGTTTCCTTCAACACTATTCTGTGAAGGGGTGTAAGCTGCTGTGCACTTTTGAAGAGAAGTCTACCATTGCACTTCCCTGTCTTAATGCTATTTGGACACATATTAATGTCATTAATATTAATTAACATGTTAATGTCAGGGAGCCCTGTGCTTTGTCGGGTCAATTACAAATTAAATGAACTCATAATCAACACACATGAAACTGAATGAACTGATGACAGGTGACTGTGGTTTAAAATGAGAAATCTCTTGAAAACATTGAAATTTAAAACACCAGAAAAAAATCCAGTCTTGAGTAAAGAATGATATTGTTTGGGTTTTTATTTCTGAACAGAAGGGAAAAGCAGGAATACTACGCTCGAATGTTGAGGTCAATAAACTATTTCCTTTTTTTGTTTGTTTTTTTAGGTATAAAGCTATAGTAAGGCCAATGGAGATCCAAGCATCCCATGCACTGATGAAGATTTGTGTGAGAGCTGCTATAATCTGGATTGTATCCATGTTGCTTGCCATCCCTGAAGCAGTGTTTTCAGATCTGCACCCTTTCCATGACAAAGGGACTAATAAAACCTTTATCAGCTGTGCTCCTTACCCTCATTCAGATGGGCTGCATCCCAAAATTCACTCAATGGCGTCATTTCTCATATTTTATATTATTCCCCTATCTGTCATTTCAGTATATTATTATTTTATTGCTAAGAATTTGATCCGGAGTGCTTACAACATCCCCGTGGAAGGAAATGTGCATGTGAGGAAACAGGTAGAGATCTGACTTTCTTCAAAAATCCACATTCTCTATGAATCTGGGAGGAGAGAGAGAATACAGGGATATTTATACTGTGACAGACCGTGTCTGTTGTCCTGATTTTAATAGATTAGGTGGGTTAAAAGAATTAAAATGGTTGAAAGAAGCCATGATACAGGGCTAAACGGTTAAAGCATCTCCTCCCGTTTGTAAGTTCAGAGACTTTGGCAGAGTGGTTGCCATGGCAAGCATAGCAGGAGACCCTTGCCAAAGCCTGGGAAGGTATTGACTAGGATGCAGGGAAAGAGGCAGAGCTGGATAAGTGTTTGCAGATTGAAGCAAAGGGGTGATATAGGAGAAAATCAAAACTTCACAAAGTTGCTTTGTCAGAGAGAGGACCTTGGCCAAAGCCTTGCCTGTTTCTAAACAGCCTATTTACCTTGACGTGTTTATCTTAACTTGCCTTACCCCTTCCTTTCAAATGAGGTGTGCTTCAACCTCAGCTAAATTGACACGAGCCGTTCTAAGCTGAGCAATTGTCCACTCAATTGCACCCAGCTGACACCTCCACCTTGGGCTGACCCAACACAATCATCTCACGTAGCCTTCGGGTGCTGTGCCGAAGCATTAGGGCTGGGAAGACTTCGGTTCTGCCCATCAGACGATGTGCGATCCCTGAAATCCTTATCCTTTTTCCCTTCTGAATGTGCGTAAATCTTTTCCCCTGCGGGCCATTTCTCTGCTGATTCGATGGCTGTTTTGATTAGTGGCAATAAAGTGAGCAGTACAAGCAGCCCTTTCCCCCTTTGGTTTTGGGGAGAGAGCTCTAAAGAAAGCAAAAGGCCAGGCTGCACTCTAGCACCCTCCGTCCATCATTCCCGTCCTGCAGTGCATTCAAGTGCTATACGTCTCCATCTGAGATAACTGGTATCGATTTCTTTATTGTGTTGCTTCCTTTCTTTATAGTGCAGATGTGGCCTCAATAGCCCTATATCAAATTAAGAATATATTTTAAAAGAATATATGGTTTAGCCAAGGAGAGCCCTTTCTCAAAGGATTTAATTTTCAGCCTGCTCTCTGGAGACGTTATCACCTGGTACATGTCAATCCTTCCTGAGCTCAATGGCTGATTTTTAGTCAGTGCCATTAAACGGGCACGAAATAAAGTCAAAATGGGCTTGTCATGTCTCTCCTGCCTGCTTCCTGCTTGCAGCTGTCCTGAGAATAGATCAGCCTGTGTAAGATGCTCAGGTTCTGATTCACCTGTGCAGCTCGGAAGGGGAGTGAGGATGGGGAAGTGTCCTGGGAGCCTGGCCAGGCGCTGTGGCCGCACTGGTGCAGGAGCAAGGGCAGCAGGGCTGGGGCTAGGAGCAGTTGCAGGCCATTCACATCCTACTTAAATACAAGAAGTGGGATGCAGCTAATTCCCTAGGAGTGTCTGGGGAGCATTACTGGGATTACCGCAGAGGAGAACATTAGGAAGCCCTGAAAGGTCAGCAGTGTTACACTTTCCAATCTTGCAAACTCTGGCTGCACAACCTCTCCCAGGGAGCAGTGCATTTTAGCAGGTTTTTCTGGGCAGCTCTGTCTGTCCTCTCATTTTGAGCAACCTCCTTCACCGCTTTTGTGTTCATTAGGAAGAGAGATGTGTTTTTCAGTGGCTTTGTTATCTTAGTGTGCAGCACTTGTGGACAAAAGACAAGGTATGGTTTACCTCAGCTCCCCTCGGTTGAGCAATACCTTTGGGTTGACTCCAAGCCTGTAGAAGTAAGTAAGACAAAAGTGTGGCTGGTCTGCATGAAGGGTATACTGCGTGCTAGCTGGCTTTGTGAAAGCACCTTTCCCTGACAAAGCTCAGATTATGCTGAGAGGTGGTCACCCATCGATTCACCACCTGTAGCTCTCCTCTGGTGGCTCCAGTGCTTTCAGCTGAAGGGTCCACCTCGCTGCTGCCTCAGTGTTTCTCCGAGTACAGAATATCCTCTCTCTGTTTCTCCATCTCCTTCAGACTCTGAGTGCTGCACTTGGTCTCAGAGGGCTGTGAGCTGTTGACAGCACTTTTGTGTACATACACCACATGGCCCCGTGGCAGAATGTCCTGTCTCTGAGCTCCGTGAAATATTCCAGATTCCCACACGATAATTGATTATAGTAATAGTAATAATAGTAATAAGGTAATGCATTAAAATTACATATGATTGTATATATTATGTGTGGATAACTAATGCAGATTGTCCATACTTTTGTTGCCAGAGCTGGGATTTTGCAAAGTGACAAGCCATTGGAATTTTATCTCTAAACAGGAAAGGAAAGACTACTTCTTCTGTAATAAATTTTCAGAATTATTTGTTTATAAGGGGAGGGGGTTGAGGAGAGACAAGGAGAGTTCTTGACTGTGTTCACCTGCAATCCAGATTTCCCTGCTCTGGATGTGCCACCTGCCATATGTTAGCCTGAAAGCTGCAGCCCTGGCAAAAATAGCCAGCCCCTGGTCCGAGCTAGGAATAGCAGCTAATCTGTGTTTCTCTTTCTTCGTCCAGATTGAGTCCCGTAAGCGCCTGGCCAGGACCGTGCTGGTCTTCGTGTGCCTCTTTGCCTTCTGCTGGCTGCCCACTCACATCATCTATTTATACCGGTCCTACCACTACTCCGAGGTGGACACCTCAGTGCTGCATTTCGTTGCCAGCATCTGTGCTCGGATCCTGGCCTTCACTAACTCTTGTGTCAACCCCTTTGCTCTCTACTGTCTCAGCAAGAGCTTTCGGAAGCAGTTCAACAACCAGCTGCTGTGCTGCAGGGCTCGCCTCCTCATCCGCTCCCACAGCATGGCCAGGAGCACCACGCGAATGACCTCCCTCAAGAGCACCAACCACTCCCTGGCCACCTTCAGCCTGATCAATGGCAACCACATCTGCCACGAAGGCTGTGTCTAAAGGGCACAGTCAGGGACATGGAGTGCTGAGCGTGGCTGCTGGACTGTGCTCCGTGGGGATGGGCAGCAGCGCACATGCGCATGCACACGCGCATGCAAGGAGGTGTGGTGTGCTCAGAGAACTCAGAGGAGCTTGAAGGATCCAGCATTTCATCTTGGGCTGAGGTTGGAGCATCCAGCGTTTCACCCCGGACTGAGGCATTGCCAGAGCATCAGATCATTGAGCCCACAGGATCTCCCTGGGAAGTGCTGCTGTGCTTTCAGTGAGAGCAAAATGAGCACCTGAAGATCAAATCTCTTTTGGCTCTGCAGAATCTTCATCACTTCCTGCTCGATCCCAAACTTATGCAGACTTAGAGCAGTGATAAAGACCATATCAGGTGCACGCAATTTCTCAGAACAGTTGCATCCATCGTTTCATGGTGTAATGTATTTTGACATAGAAATAAATCCATTTAAATAAGGTAAATGCTTTTACAAAGGAGTTCACCATAGGTCATCTACAGACTTTTCAAGTACTTATTAATGTTCTGAGTACAGTATTAATTCATGGTCTAAAAGATATCAAGAGTTTACTGGGGCGTGTCAGTGGCCCCATCTGAAATGAGCAGTATCTTGCACCACGTCAATGTGAAAGCAGTAACGTGAATAAATGTGAGTTGGAATATGTTTACAGCTTTCAAGTGTGTGAGCTTTTGCCATGTTGTGGAGGAGACAGCTGGGCAATTTCCAAGCATTACTGTTTTGTTCTTCCTGTCTTCAAAGGTGTGAGATAGCGAATGATCCATCACCTAAGTGGTACCACAAAATTTTAGTGGGGTTTGGCTAAGGGCAGGCAATAGCAGAAACTCAAGTACAGCTATTTGTCTTGTAGTAGTGCTTTGTAAAACACTTGTTTTTCAGCAAAACCTATCAGCAATGCAAGGTCTGATCTCCAACCTACATTTTTTCCTACTGTCTTCACAGAAATCTGTGGAGACAGAGTGTCAAAACTGGCTAACAGATTGGAGAATCGGGTCTACTGTAATGTTCACCCCACAACAATCCCTGTGCCGAGTAGCCTCTATTCTGGAAACAGGAGCACAGTGTCCTGCATATAACAAACTCCTGAAGCACCTGGGCTGTAAGACACACGATGAAGCTGCACACCTGATAAATAAAACTGCTGCTAAATGAGGCCATAAACCAATCGCTGTAGTGGACTATTGGGTTTTTAATGGCCCTTATCCTCTTTGATGATGATCCTTTTCATTGCCACACCAAAAGATAAATGAAAGCTGGTAAAACTTTGTCCTGGGTTTGCTCTGTGTCTGTAAAAAAGTCATGTGTGCAGTGTAAAAGCACTCAGCCCTGCGTCTGTAGCTGCTTTGGGATGCTAGTTGGAGCTGGTGTCTCCAAGGACTCCAACAGGCTCTGATGCCAAAGGCAGAGGTCTGAAAACTTCGCCTGATTTTTCCTTTTGTCCCCTGGATGAGATTGGACGTGCAGGTACGTGAGCTCAGGATGTGGCCACACCACTGTGCTGATGTGCTGCTGAGGGCAGCACTGCCCTGTTCCCCCACCAGCCCTGGGCACTGCCACCTGTGTCACACCCTCCTGCAGTCATAAGTGGCCCCACATCCCAATCAGCCTGAAAACGAATGGAATAGGGTTATTTTATACGAGTCAATTCTCTTACTTGGCTGACTGTGTCACTATGATGTTAATTGCAATTTACTAAGCTATCTAGGGTCCTCATTTATTAAAATTTTCAGTGCTTTCCCCAATCTTTACTATAAAGTCACATACAGTACCAGAAGCTCAGTCTGCGACCATTTCAGAGAGTTTGGTTGAGTTTCGAGCTGTTTATGACATTTCAAAATGAGAAAAATTTATCTGGCCTAAGGTATTTTTATTAAATATTTTCTTAAACCTTGTAAGAATTTAATCAAAGGCAAGCAGGAATTACCTGCTTCAACAGCAACCACACCAGGTGTGCTACACGATGTGTCCTCCTGTTTGGTGACAAACAAGAGGTTACTGTTGTTCTTCAAGAGACTTCAGAAGTTTCTGAATTTTTTTTCTGAGCGAAGGGGCTAAAATCATAAATCATGAATCATAAAAATGAGAAAACCATAAATATGGGGAGAAGAGCAGTGTTATAACTCTCTTAGGGCTAAGCTGAATCAATTACCCTGCCTCTCTGAGAAAGGTGCTGTTTTGAACACAGGAGAGTTATGAAGATTTAGCACTGTAGATTTAAATAAGTGCTATTGATTTTACCCTTTTCTTCCAAACAGAGGTAGTGACTCCTCCAAGAACAGGAAAGATGGTTATGGCTCTGGTCTGGAAAGTGCTTTCCAGAAAGGCAGCTGCAGGTTGTCCACAAATGTCACAGCCTCACTCCTACCTAAGTTGCTCGGTATTATTTAGTGGTGGACTTGGCACTGCTGGTTGAACTCAGTGACCTTAGGGGTCTTTCCAACCTTAATGATTCTGTGATTCTATGATTCCTTTTAACTTTGTTTTTGCATCTGATAGGCATAAATTTAGGGGGAGTTCCATGCAAAATGTGATCCTTTCATCAGAATCTAAGATACATACAAGTTCTTTTAATATTTAGAAAATTAGATCTAGTCTTTTCAAATGAGATGTCAATTCTCATTAACACTCTTCATTTTATTCAGATCCCTGGCTCCCTGTTCAATATCTTTAAGACAATTAGGTGGGTCTGTGGAAAAAAAATGCATTGAAAAAAGTTCCTTGCAAAAAGTATTTTGAAATGTATTTCACAAACTAGCACTCATTTTTTAGTACCTTTGAAAGAGCAAACCTGAGGTTGGAATTATTTCTGTTTTATCCTCATATTAAAATAATGAAATAAATTCAATTCAGCAGTTGAGGTCAGGGAAGGAAGGAAGATTCAAGAAAGTTTTCTGAAATATCCCATCATGTAACTGAAATATTTGTAGCTGCAATTTTGTGTGTGCGTGTGTTTCTCACTCCTTGTCTCATTACCTTGGTTTCAAAAACACGATGTACTTTACACTGCTGCAGCAGCCCGATCCCTTATCTAGAGCTCTCGCAGTGTTTGCTGGCACAGCTGCAGTGCTGATTCTTTCAACCTGGAGCGTTGTCTGCAGCGTTTTGTTTGTTTGGTAAATTTTCAAAGTGCCGAAGAGAAAACCTGTGCCCAAGATATAACCCAAGAAAACCTGTGCCAAAGATAAAATCCTGGCAGGCAGCTCCAGCACTGTGCACTCAGGTACTGCTGGGTCCTGGGAAGCTTTGCAGTCCCTGGCTGTGACCCTGGGGTGGCTCTGCACCCCCTTTTCAGCTCTGCTCTCTCATCAGCACTGGAAGCATTGCAGTAGTGACTCAGACTGTGTTGTTTAAGGAATGCTGTGTTTCAGTGTCCCTGAAATGCCTGGTTCCCGGGAGGCTGAGGAATTTTCCTGCTGGCTCCACACAGACACGTCTAAAAGTGGAAAGGTGAAATTCCCTTTGAACCAGGCAGAGCTTTGGGTTCAGTCTGCCCTGTCCCGTGTGACACGTGGCAGTTGTGCCATTTCAACTATCTGCAGGGTCGGCGTGTGGGAAAAATGGTCCCTGGGTCAGGATGTGTGTGTTACACAGCGGGGCAGTATTGCTGCTCCCCACAGTGCAGCTGGGCTTTCGTCCTGGGTCACAAGTGCCACCCGGCAGAGTTATTCAAAGTACGTGGCTGCCATTTGCTGAATCGGTGTGAAATGCAAAACTAATGTTAAACAGGGCCAGATCCAGTGTCTGAAGGGGGGCTGCAGGGAAGCCGGAGAGGCACCCTTCATCAGGAACTGTAGGGATAGGACAAGGAGTGATGGGTTCAGACTGAAAGATGGGAAATTTAGGTTAGATATGGAGAAGAAATTCTTTGCTGTGAGAGTGGTCAGGCACTGGAAGAGGTTGTTCAGAGAAGTTGTGGATACCCCATCCCTGGAAGTGTTCAAGGCCAGGCTGGATGGGGCTCTGAGCAACCTGATCTAGTGGAAGGTGTCCCTGACCATGGGAGGGGTGTTGGAACTAGATGATCTCTATGGTTCCTTCCAAACCAAACCATTTTATGATTTTGTATTGAGTTATGTTCATGCTTATATTGAGTTATGTCCACGTTTTCTCAGAAGAATTAAATAGGATAAAACATTGTTCTTCGTTAGGAATTTAAATTTTTCTGAGATTCCTGAATTCCCTTCACTCCCACTGAACCTGGCAGGAGATGAAGATGCCAAGTAAATCACAGCTTTCAGCTGTTCTTGATTTAGTTTAGGATTATTAGGTGCAATTTGGCTCTAAATCTATTTATTCTAGGTTTGAAAAATCACCACAAGGGATCAAAAAGCATAGAAACTTTCTAATGCTGACACCAGGTAAACAATTCCGATTCCTTATCTCTGTCTACAAGGGGCATTTTTGTTGCAGTATTTCCAAATATTGCCTTTTAGAAAATGTTTAAATATGAAAAATCAAGGGTATGTGATTCTGCTGCATGGCAACAATAGGTAAAAGCAAGAAAAAAATATCAGATGGTGGAAAGGAAGAGTTTTACTTTTAAACACAAATATTTATTTATGAAAATATTTGTTGAACTCAAATAGTTATTTTCTAAAGTTCACCAAATAATATATAAGGTAATGAGATTTTCTTTGTTTTAAGCAAACGAACAAAAATTCAAAGCACCTCTATTCACCTAACAAGAAAACAGGGAACCTGTTACTGATATGCGTAATCCTGATTCTCCAATTAGCTTGATTTATGTGGAATGAATGTTATAGTTGAAACCCAGAAAGATTACAGTTTTATGCATGGTTTGGCAGAAATAATATACCTTCTTCCTCGTTTTTCTGAAAAAATACATTTTTTTAAAGCAGAAAACCATCTGTGTGTATTCAGTTGGGAAAAAACCCTGTCTTTCAGCCTTCTTTAAAGGCAAGAAGCTCAGTGCTGCTTATCTGTGCAGCGAGCAATCCCCTGAATGTTAACTGCTCATTGTTAGTGCTGGGCCATGATAACAGGGTAGCTTATCCTTTCCATCCTGGGAAACCACAGCAGGTGATGTGCCTCTATCATTCACCATAAATCATTAGAGATTACTGATATTGCCCTTTCCAAGAGGAAGGCAGCAGCAGTTCAAGGATGCAGGGAAATATTGAGATGGCATTGTTCAAGCCCGAGTTTTCTCCACCTTACTGAAATGTTTGTTCTGTCCTCACTTCATTTTAATTTTTGTTTTTAATTTTTATGACACCATCTTTATATGTGGTACCGTATTTTAAACTTGAAAAACATGGATGGAAGATAGCTGATTTGGGTCTTCTGTAAATTGATATTTATTTAGGAACAAAAAAGTTGTTGGGCTGTGAAATGTATTTTAGCTTGGGTAGCAACAGACCCCCCGCCCAAGCAGGTTCAGCCAGCCTGCAGAGGGGCTGAGCAGATGAGCTGGACAAGCTGCTCTTGCCCCAGCCCTCCCTGACACCGGGTGTTTCTCGCAGGGGCTGGACATCTCACACGCGCCGCTGCAGCCAGACCCTCCCCAGAGCCAGGAGCCCTGGGCCAGCCCTGTGCTCACACACCCCTTTCCTGTCAGACCACCTCGTCCCTGACCCCTCTCTCCTCCCAGAAGAGCTGGCAGGGTTCCACCCCTGCCATGCTGCCTGCAGCTGGGGCTGTAAGCAGCTGGACAGCCTCCTGCAGGACCCCTGGAAGAGGCACTACACATCTCCAAATCCTGCTTCAGGCACCCCAGGTGCTGTTCACTTGGGCCCAGGCTGCAGATCTCCTGTAACTTACTTCTCCATTGCAATAGCTTCCCTAGGAAACCTGAAGTTTAATTGTACAGGACACCTTGAAAGGTTCGGCACCTTGAAATTGGTGGAGCTGGATGTGGATTCACACTTAAACCATGAGTCGTCACACAGGTAGGGCAGCTGTGCGGGTCATGCCACAAAAAGGATGAAAGAGTTCCCTTTGGAAAGAGTCCCCCCTTGGAAAGTCCATCGCTGTTGGCCAGCTGGATGAATATTTATGTGCCTACCTTGCACGTCATAATAATTGAGCACAGCAATTGTCAAATCTTTAAAGAATAGAGACTGAATAACATTCTGCTTAATGCTAAGATTATCAATGAAGACTATGTCTCATTTTATATTAAAATCACATCTAAAACTCATTTTATAAGTGCCTAATTGCTTGTTTATGGAAATAGCTACTTCAAATGATTTCTGTGATTAGCTTGACTGTTTTACTGTAAGTGGATATGAATTAAAGAGAATCAATCCTAGAATTCTTTTGAAATAAAAGATTGAATCTATCTTAATCTAAATTAATTACACTTAATGGCAAAATGCCTGACTTATGCCGAACATCTCTTTGTAAGTGCTGCTCTGTGTTTTCAAGGCAAGTCAGGTCCACCCAGTATGTTGCTTTGAAGTGAATGGTTCTGGGCTTTGTGTCAGCACTTCCAGCTGTGGAGTCAGACAGTGTGTTATCCACACCAACACCTCCCTGCAGCTGAGTTTCAGTGGGGGTGGATTTGACACCAGGCTCTGCACTGAGGCAGAGAAGGAAGATTATAACACCTGTCTATTGAACAAGTCTTCTTCCCTGAGCATTTCAAAGGGTTCAAGGAATTTTAAAAAATTTTTAAAAAAAGGAGTGATGTTTCTATCTGTGGTTCATGATTGGCCTAAACCCAAGTCAAAGCAGGTAGAAATGGGTGGCCCACTGGCCCTGGAGGCCAGCAACAAAGTTGAGTATAGTTCCAAAGGTGTGAGGTGCCACTCTCCTACCTGTAGTCCTGATAAAAGCAGGCACCCAGCCTTGCTGAGCTGCCACCTTGTCCTCACCAGCCCATGGAGATGGACAGGCACATCCAGTGCACATCATACCCCCTGTTCTGGACACCTCCCTCTGCATGAGATGCAGCGCCCCATCTCCCTGCATCCAGACCAACTCTAGATGACCAGCACAGGTTAGGTGCCAAACTTTTGAATGGCTGATGTCTGTCCAGCCAAGTTCCACCACACTTATCTGAGGCTCTGCCCAGGGCCCTTCTCTGTCCAGCCCTGTCTCCTTGCTGGCCAGCAGAAGGATGCACCTGATGCCTCATTCTTCTGCTCTTATCAGCTGCTGCCCTGTCACCACCATCTCACGTCACCTTAGGCAGGCTCTTAGGATGGTTTAACAAGGAGAAGAGGTCTTTTACTCCCCATGAGTCACCTTAATGAGACACACAGGAGACCTCTTCAGATGGTGGTTCAGGTCTTTGCTCATTTGTCCCTCTGGTGTTGTCAAACTCCCCACTGGTATGACAAGGGGAATTGGCTGTGAAAACACTCCCAATGGCCACAGGGACCCTGTGGGACGACTTTAGACAACTTTCTCAAACTCTGTTAGACCATAAGTCTAACTTATGGCCTGTCTCCTCTGGGCCATGTGGTTACTCCTGTAGCAGACTGAATAGGGAGGAAAAGTCAGAATAAAATGTCTTATTGCCATAGACTCATTCAGAAGAAGGTAATAGCAAATCCAGGAAGATCTCAAGCCAATCTCATGCCTACAGTACACTTTTGCTATCTATGCCAGAGGCTGAAGGTAAAGAGCAAGAGCAATGGTCCTTGGTCTGATACACACTCATATGTGCCATGAAAGGGACAATCTGTAGGAAAAACGCTGTTTATTGATGACCAAAAGGAAACTTGGGAAAATTGGTTGTGTTGCTCCCTGTAAGGGTAGTGTTGCATTCCAGGGAAGAGGTAAGCTGTGTAGTACCATCTGAGGGACAGAGTCTAGGTTGAAAAACACTCTAATCTTATGCCCTCACTCAGCAGTTAGCAGTCTCCAGGCAGAACTCACCTCATTCCAGGAAGCGGAGCCCTTTGAGAGAGCGGTGAGCACTGAACTCCAGGAGGGCATTTCAAGTTCAGTTTGTTCCTGGAGGAAAAATCATTGAGCACTTCTAATCGTTCTGAATGTGCATTCAGGACCAGTTGCTGGCAATCTAGAACAAGACAGGAATCAATGCAGGAAGGGTGGCAATCCATTACCGTGACATGCACTTAAAAAATATCTTAAAGAGACCACATAGTATTTGCTTTTTATAGAAATGATAACAGCAAGATGAGAAGCGGTTCCATACCACAGATTGGTTTTATTAGCAGTGCACTCTGAGGGCAGCTGAAGACACAACCCAGGTGCATGTGTGCAAAAGCTTAGTTACAAACTGCAAGATTGTACATATTTCATAAAATGTGTGTAAATTTGATATCTCCTATGAATATTATTTATTGCTTTGTAAAGTAATGTATGTATGCATTCAGCCATCTGTATAGAATGTAAATATCTTGAATTGCTGTGCACAGAGGCAGTGCAGTTTATTTTATCAGAAACATGCTTTGCTTTCCTTTTCCAGAGGCTGTATAATGTACTATGAAAAACTGTGAAAAATAATTTCCCTATTAAATGAAAATTTGCATTAACGTCAATGTCTCAGCTCTCTTGAAATAGCATTTAGAAGGAAATTTAGAAGAAAAAATGTCAGAAAGTGAAAATGTGTTGCAATTTGGATTTTTTTTCTGTGACTTTGATGCATGTTCTAATTTTATACACTATGCTTTTAAAATTGCTCGTGAATGGCCTCTACAGAAATATGGACTCAACCGAAGACTCTGTCAAACATGGAGAGTGAATTTCACAAAACTTACAGCTAATAAAGCACGACAGACAAAATAGATGACATCTGTTGCTTTTTAATTGCAAAAAACCCCACAAGTTTCGTAAGCATTTTTATCCGCTTGCTTTCATGTCAATTTTCAAGCGTTAAAAAGGGTTATCTTCCAATGACCTAACAGACAACACCAGAGAGTGTGCCACCGAAAATCCCACTGAGACGACTCATCCCAGGTCTGGTTTGCTCCCATGGGCAGCACTGGACTGGCAATAGGTGTGCAATCCCAAAGGACTTGGCAGAGGTTTTTGAAACGTGTACTACTCCCATTTCTGCCACCACTGACCTGCAGCAGCGGTGGAGATGTGGATGCAATACCAGGGGGCTGTGAAGGGAGCAGGGGAGAGAGGAGGCCTCAGACAGAGCAATGAAAAGCTGCAGTCAGCATTGCCTGTAAAAACAAAAAGCTCAGCGCAATTGTATTAGAATAATTGAATACATCTAATAGTTATTGGCTGTGAAACTCAGCTGCATAAGGTTGATTAATTAATGGAAAAATACAGAGGCATGTTATGAAAGCTCTCCTGTGATATGTTGGCATCGGTGGGCTTTGTGTCTGGCTCCCTGGAAAGAAACTATGAGTGACCTTTGCTTCAGCGTCCATACCACTTTGAGCATCTGTTACACAACAGTTTTGGCCCTCTAAGAATCAATTGCAGCTCACAGCTTGAAGGAGATGTTGCTTTTGTGGAGAGTTATTGCATTTGAGGTCATCAATCCAATCCACCAAGTCTACGGATCTTTTCCATCCTCATTACAAACACTGTGAGCTGGATGCAGACATTAGGAGTGTAGGAGTGCTGCAGGAGGCAGAATGTCACACTAACTTCAATTTCTTCTGCTTGGCATTGTTTGATTCAGATTTATAATGCAGCTCACACTTTGTTCCATGTTTGACTTACTATTAATAATATTAGTTAAAGCTTAAACAGTATAGACAACTGACAAAAGACTGTTTATTGGAAAGGTTCTCTTTACATGTTTATGCTATCCCCCATTTAAAACTTCAATTTCTTTTTCTATCCTGTTGGCTACAGTTCTGTTATATAATATTATACAAAACGGCTTCTTATATTGCATTTTCTTGCAATCTGTGGATTATAACATTAAACACCATGAAATAATCCGAATACTGCATTTGAGTAGGTATTTTTCACAGAGTACAAGTATCAAAACTCAGACCTTTCACTGTGCATTTAGCATGAAAAGATGTGGAGTACAGTAATGTCGCATTAGTTTAAGTTTTTTAAATGTAGCACTTTGCACAAATTGCAAAGTCCCTGATACTCGTTGGAAAATCTGTAGAGAAAAGTGTTCCAAGACATCTCATAGCAGTGCACATAATGAAGTGCCTAGAGACTGCAAATTCTACGAGTCTGCAGTCTGGTTTCTTTCTGCTCAGGCAGACAAGGCCAGTACGAGTTGCGCTGGCACATCAACAATCTCATGACTTGAACACACGAAGGAGTAAAGAAATTCTCTGGGCAACCTGTTCCAGTGTCTCACCACCCTCACAGTAAAGAAGAATTTCTTCCTAACATCTAATTTAAACCTGTGCTCTTTCAATGTGAAGCCATTCCCCCTTGCCCTGGCACTACAGGCTCTTTTAAAAAGTCCTTCTCCAGCTCTCTTTTCAGTTCCTTTAGGTGCTGGAAGACTGATAGCATGTTGCCCCAGAGCCTTCTCCAGAAAGAGCCCCAACTCTCTCAGGCTGTCCTTATAGGAGAGGTGCCCCAGCCCTTTGATCAGCTTGGTGGCCCCCCCTCCTCTGGACTCGTTCCAACAGGTCCGTGTCCTTCTTATGCTGGGTCCCCAGAGCCGGCTGCAGAACTCCCGGTGAGGTCTCATGAGAGCAGAGTAGAGGGAATGAATCCCTTCCCTTGACATCACTCCTGATGCAGCTCAGGACACAGTTGGCTTCCCGGGCTGTGAGCACACATTGCTGGGTCATGTCCAGCTCCTTTTCTACCAAGATCCACAATTCTTAGAACAGCTTTGTCATGTAATACAAAGAATGATAGAAAGAATCACCTTATGCTGCCTGACATTACTTTCAGATAGTAGAAATGTTCGGGAGCAGAACTGTGCTTCTCTTTGTTTCTGCTGCATCTTGTCCAATGTTGACGTTAATTACCAGTTTATATTGTATTTCTATTTGCATGGGAGATCTTGGGAACTCTCTACTGGAAAAATACATTTCTTTGCTGTTTCATACCAGAGACTTAGGGATTTATTAAGATATTCATTAAGAAAATATGTCAACTCTATTAGTAGGTTTTATTAAGTATTTTGGGTTTATTAACTTTACTGGGTTTTATTACGTTTTCTGCCACTGGCTTAAAGGACACCCGTAGCAGGCAATGAAGTTAATGAAGCTTCTATTTCCATATTGTACTTATATTAAGAAGATTATCTGCACCCTCATTCAGAGTTGGTCAAATGTAAATAAGGATATCTTTACTGGGAGTTACTCTAGGGTCCCTCAGGCCACTTAATTCAGTTTAATTAATATGATTGAGAACTGATTCTTATGCTTTCTTGTGTAACCTCAACTTCTTTCTAGTCCTCCTGGAACAGAGATTATTGGCCTTTGATTAAGGTAGATTATTATTTTCTTTATTATAATGTTTAATTTATTTGTAGTAACTGTACTTGAATTTGTTAAGCTTCAGGAGACACTCCAGTAAACTTGTGAGTGCAGTTTCCATGTAAGAAGGGAACAGATCTGATAAGTCACAGTACATTCACACAAACACAACAGATCTTAGAACGAGCTTTAAAATTCAAATGAAGGCAGAAGATCTACAAGCACATTCTCTTGCACTGAAAAAGGAAATAAAGAATATGGTATTGGGGGAAACAAATAAATGTTTGCTGATAGAAAAATGTGCTCTCCCTGCTGCCTTGCCAAGCCAAGATAATGTTTTGCAGTGGCACTCTCCAAAGTCTGCCCAGTACATAGATCTCTTCTAGGAAGAAGAGGTGCAGGAAGGACCAAATGAAACATCACTACAGCAGAGTTGTGGTGTGTTATCAGTTGAGAAACTTGAACTGAAGCATTTCCGGTGTTGGAGATGTTAGAGAAAGTGTTACCTGCAGCACTGGCTTCTTTGCAGACTTTTTCTAAATGCCATGTGAAAAGAAGGCTTCAAAGGAAACAGCAAAGATGGATGGGGTGAGTCTTCTCAAGCAATGCAAAATGTTTTCTGATAAAATCAGGTCAAGTTACTGTGCCTGGTGAAAAGAGCAGAGAGACAACTGGAGAAAAAAAGGGATGGAGCTATCTAAGAGAAAGACTGAAGTTTGGAAAAGTGACTGGCCATACAGCCTAGCATCACTTTCAGTGAAGAAAACAGGGTTACCCTACTCTTTTTGAAGATCGAAACATCAAGACACTTCTCCAAACATTGCAGACTCTGCTATTACCTCTAGCACGGGCACTGCACAGAGCTGGAGTCTTACCTAGATTTGGCTGAACCCTATTCATTGAAAAGAGGCAATGACACTGATTTGACTCCTGGTAAACATTTAAACCCTTTTTATTACATTATTTGAAGGAGTATAATTGTTATGCTGACTTCTTCTAAGAGCACAGGATCAGTTTTCCATCTGAACATAGGTGTTGGCAGCATACGGGAGATGTCAAGGTGGGTGTAATCATAATTTCCAAAAAGAGCAAAGGCACATGAGTACAGATGAAATAATGACTCTTTGTTTTTAGATTTTGCTTCTCACTGCAGTGAATTTTATAATCATGCTAAGTGCAATTTAGACAAAGTGCAAACACCAGAAAAAAACGGATCTGTGCTTTCATAGGAAGCATTGCCATAAGAGCTACATCTCCACAGGTATCAGGGAAACAAAAAGATAACATTCATTTTCATGCTTCTAAATGATGAGTTGTAGGAAATTTTGACAGCTGCTTTATTAAGTAGTCATTTCGATTAAGCGTTTGTCAGTGTTATCAGTCAGTTTAAACCATAATCCCAATGACAAGTTCATCTTCTCCCTGTGTGCTGCAATGATTATGAGCTGGACACAAGACAGAGCACAGAACACTCCTACCTTGCATTGGGGATGGATGGTCCATTGGCTTCAAAGAGGCTGTGAGAACCTGTTAGACTCTTCTTATGGAAAGATACAGGGAGTTAGGCATTGTTTTGGGTTGTCTACAGCCTTCTGCACCTTCCAAAGTAGAGAAACACAGGTCTGTCTTGAATACTGAAGAGAGGCATGTGAGTGTGTGCCTTCTCCTGGCTGTATATGAATGGTCCTTGCCGACTGATGGTTGTTCTTGTGTTTGGCATGGACGTATGGGTTTAGAGATACTTAAGAAAAAAAAAAGGTTCTCAAAATGCAATTTTTAATTGTTATTTTGAGATGAGCCTTTCCTGTGATGAGTGAGGTAAATTCTCCCCTTAAGGGGAATATTCTTAGCCACAGATATTGGTTTCAGACCATCCTGAGTCATCCTGAGGCAGCTCCCATTTGAAGTGGCAGATTCCCACTGAAGTCCTTTCTAATCCTTGGAAAAGATGCCACCAAGGCTGAAGACTCAGATCACAGGTTCACACTTCTTTTCAGCACTGCTTTGATGGGCACATGTCCCTGATAGTGTTTAAAGGGCAGGGGAGCAGCACTCAGGCTTGATGGGGTACGAGTCTATCAGCTGCACAGGCTTGTTGTACCTCTGAATTTCTCATCTTTTCTGGTGTCTAGTTCCTGTACTGTATTATGCACAAAGCTGGGATCTTTGGAACACTTCCACGTAACTGTGGCAATTGTTTTTTCTCGCAGTGCATCCAGTCTGCCTACAGCTGATGGTGGCATACCTGCCCTTAGGCAGCCTGAGGTAAGTGCAGATCCTCGCTGATACTAGCACATTCCAGAATTTTCCTAAGGAAGCTCCAAGACTTGATTCAATCAGGACCTAGGAGAATGCCTTTCCATTGGAAGCTGCAAATGCAGCAGCAGTCAGGTATGGACATCATGACTCCAGCCCTGGTACCAGTTCTTTGTCCCCGTGACCTGGCTCTGCTGCGTCAGAGCACTGCGAACTTGCGCTCCAGGTTGCCTTCCAGGAACTTGCTTGCATGGCAGTTTTCGTGAGCCAAACAGGAAACACGAGCTGAGCTGAGAGATTCAAGGGCATCTTTCAGTGGGGACATGCTTGTATTTGAGATTTATAGCACCCTGCATAAAATCATTGCTTACTGCTTATGCCACGGAAATTTCAATTCCCGTGATAATCCAATCTTCTTCAAACCTAGTTAAGAGATGCCTAATTATAGCTCTTGAAGTAGATCACAACGCCTGGAATTCCCATTAGATTAATTAACGTTTCGAAGGCACGCTCCTAAGACACTTTGTGAGAGCCCAGGATGAGAAATAAATTTCATCATGACACCCACCCTGGTACCGCCTTCCAAAATGCCCAAACCTTTCAGGGTAGCTCATCACTCATGTGCCGCGAGTGAAATGTTTATTAGATGCTCTGCATCTGTCCTTCCTGTCTTTGCAGAATGTTTTTTTGAATCTCTCTAGACTCAAATTCTATTACTATTTTTAAATTGTCTTTCAGAACTTGTTAATCTTCTGTATTCTTCAGTAGTTCTGCGAGTCTCTCTGCATTCCTGAAAGATTATTTTAGTGTCCTAGATATCAGAATTTCTTTTTAAATATAATTTTTAATCTGTACTTTACTATAATTCTTATTATCAGCAGGAAGTTAGGATAGCATCCAGGCAATTTGCAGAAAACTAGGACATGAGAAACAGCAGTGAGCAAGAAGCCTTCATATAAGTGTATAACTGCAAGATAAATATTTTGGGAATTTATTGCTGGTTATCTTGATTATTTGCCATATTGATATCTCTGGAGCTGCTGGAAAGAAGTGAGAGAAAAATCTGTTTTGCTATGGTTTTGTCTGCCAGAATATGCTGGTTTTGGCTGGGATAGAGTTAATTTACTTCCTAGTATCTGGCATGGGGTCATGTTTTGGATTTGTGCTGAAAGCAGTGCTGGTAACGCAGAAATGTTTAGAATCATAGAACAGAATCATAGAATGGTTATGAGGAAGGAAGGAAGGAAGGAAGGAAGGAAGGAAGGAAGGAAGGAAGGAAGGAAGGAAGGAAGGAAGGATGGATCACCAATCCTGGCTTCAGCTTTGATCCAGCTGATGGGGTGTCCAGTGTCCTGGGGTCTGTGCACCCAGGCTTCACAGGGATACCTTTTTATAGATATTTTCCCCACCCTGGAGCTAAGTTTCTCTCTTTCTATGCAAATTAATTATCACACACAGTTTGTTCTTCTAGACCTTGCTGGGAACGGGTCAGAGGGCTTCAGGGATCTTTGATGGTCTTTCGTGGAGATGGCAGAACACCTGCCTGCCCATGGGAATTGGTTGCATGGGGCTGAGCTGCCAGCTGGGGGTAAACCAGGACACAAATCTCGCTGTCATTCAGAGTGACCTGCAACAGATGGAAGGGTAGACCCAACTTCCCACTCTTGTGATATGCTACCAAGCCGCAAATATATATGACTTTTTTCCCCTAGTGGGTGTTTCTGTTTGTGAAATTAGAGGGGATGAAGCAGAGCTTCGTTTCTTCTGGCCGTACCAGCTGAAGTAGAACAGATGATTTAAAAGGTTCTCTAGTGTTCTCTTTACTTCAGAGGTGCAATTCCCACCTTGACCCCCCACCAACCCTCCCCCAAAAGCTAGAAGAAGGAATAAAAATTATTCTTTGCTTTTTATATTTTGGACTACGTCCCTTTGGACAGCCTATCAAACATCCAACATTACCCCTCTCTCTCTCTCCGGGAAAAGTTTCCCAGCTAAAAGCCATCCAGTTTGCAAGGTATGGCACCAACTTCTGTAGCTTGCACACCCCCTTCATGCTGCACTCCAGCTCTCTCTCGGGTCAGCTGCCCTCACGGTCCCCTTCAAAGAGCATTGGTCGTGACAGTTGTATCTGAAGGCTTTTGCAGCTAATAAAAAAATAACCCTGGCTTTTGATGACCTGTAGTTCATGCCCTGATTCCATGAAAGGTCTAGTAATAAGTTTTTCTACCTCACGTGGTGATGAGCAGTGACTGATGTTTCAGAGCTAAGTCAGCCTTTCACAAAAATTTCATTACTCTATTTCACCAGGTCAAAAGGCTTAGGAAACGAGACACTTAAAGAGCTGTGACAGAAGGAGCGGCGAATGAGCAGGAAATGAAAAGGGCTTGTTGCCTGCAGCAGTTCCCGCTGCACTGACTCAGGAGGAGCTGTCTGAGAAGGGACTCTCATTATTCTGGCGTCTCCATTACCAGGGAGAGGAATGAATTCTTCGCTGCAGCACCTCACCCAGGAAACACAGCCGGAGCCCACGGGTCGGGTTGTCACCAGGAGCAGAGTATGTCACACTGCCATTTCAGCATGTACCCACTGCTCCTCCTCCTTGCTGTCCTGGGAATTCATTCCTCCTCTCTTCTGCATTTGTTCTCACCAGAAAATACTGTGTTCTGCATGTATTAAGTATTTGATGGTCTAGATGCATACTTTACTGGAAATATAAATGATACTCTGTTCTCTTGTGTGCTTTGAAAAGGTATATAATTGCTTCGTGTAACATTTTGGTTGTCTGATTATTCCAGCTGTTTATCTATTACCTCTGAGCCAATTAAATTATGACCGATGTAAAGGTAATATAGAGAATGGAGACACTCTCTGTTGTTGACTGCAGGGGAGAGAAGGGAAGAGAGCAAATCTGACAACACAGGACCATGTAGTCTAATGTAAAGAGCTGTAAATTGTGGAGAGCTAGAGATGAATTATGCTGAGTACTCGGGAGACTGGAATGGGGAAGTGTCAAGGGGTAAAGTCCTACTAAAGCAGTTTGCTGCTGCAAATAATGGTTTGGCTTAGTGGGTTTGAGAGTGGTAATTGAACCTTCCTCACTTGTGTTTTGCCTATGTAGCACTTACCCCATTCTCCCTATGTAGGCAAAACCAACAAATACACATTTTTAGCTGCTTGTATATTTTGCTACTACAAGATAGGACCCACAAGTTTCGATTAACACAGTGTTGGTGGGACAGTCCCACGCATCTGCAGTGGGGCAAGAATTATCATGTTACAAGCCACATTAACTATCATGATTAAAGATTTTCAACTGCACTTCTCTGTTGCAGTGACTGGCTCAGCTGAGAAGTTTAGAAAACAGGACAAACTTCAGAAAGATGCACGAAGGGGTCTTGCATGCTTCTCTGTCACAGGCATGAGCCAGCACTGTCTCAGGTGGCTAATTACAGGGATTTTTCCAGACCCCTTTCTAAATTGCTCTTTTCCATATCCAGCTATAACTTTTCATTGTGATTTAGTCCTTGCATGGCTTCACTCAGTGAAGGGTTTCCATTTGATCTGCACTTCATCCCACTCCTCTTTGCAATGCCATCTCAGTCATCTTCTGGAAAAGAGGGAGATGTCTGTGTGCTGAGGGCTTTTCTCACCACACCAAACATAAGGAGCACCAGTCCCCACACCAAATCCCTGTGGGAGCTTCATTCTGTCTCTGGTTTGTCGGGGACGAGGGATTCGTCCACTGCGAATGCCTTCAGCAGATATCTTATCCCAAAGAAACACCACACATTAACTTAGCTGTGTTCCTCTGTCTTTTCCACCCAAGCCATCACTCAACCTAATGCCCTCCCTTCAGGACATGAGCCCAAGTATATCTGGTCTGTGGAAAGGGATGCATGCTCCCTCTTCCCTGGGTGTTGCAAGTGCATAATATGAAGATTTTGCTGGGCAAATAGATAGAGCAAATTCCCAAAGTTTCCTAGAGGGATTTAGGCAAAGCAAAGGCTTGATGTAGTGCAATGTCCATGGCAGAGCTCCATCAGTAGCAAGTGGACCTTGGAAACCATGCACTGATCCCCCTTGTCTCCAGTGCCTTCCTTTCATATGGAGGAGGGAGCAGCCCACTGTGGCATCCTGGCTGCCCTCTGTGTGTTTGGGCACCAGTACGTGGTGGAAAGCCATGATGGGGAAAAGGTGCAGAATTGTGCTGCTTCTTGTGCCCCGATTCCTGGCTTCAATGTGACTTTTTCCTGCACCATCTAATGGAGTGGGGGAAGTCATGCAGGCAAGTGTCTTTATAAATGGACAGTCATTCCTGATCTGTAAATACCACAAACCAAGAAGAAGAGAGAGAAGTAACAAAACCATGAATATGATCCTCCCTCAGTTGCCCCCAGGAAAGTGAGAAATTAATGCTCTTGTGGCTGAGTACTCCTACTGAGAGCATCCTCTTCTCTGTGCAGGGAGGATTTCAGAGGCCTAATGATGCATGTCACTTCTTGATGCTGCAACTAAGACTGTATCCTGCTGTGGCACCATGCCTGGGAAAAAGTGTGACTGTTGAAGCCTGGCCTCAGATGCTCAGAAGGAAAGAAAGGAACTGCTAGTGTGTATGTCTTAGAATAGATATTGAAACTGGCATATGGCTGACAGTACACCAGGCCCCTGGGTTAAATACTGATCTATTGTACACAATGCAAAAGGCTTGGGAGAGGGGAAAAGCTGATGACTACAAATTAGCTGTTTAAGAAGCCATTAACTTGTGGCCTCTGGAAAGTTCTTTATTATGCAGCCTTTTACTTTATTTGGGAAAAAGGACGGTGGTGGGGATGAAGACATTCTCATCTATGCTATGGACTAGTGGAGCAAACTAAAGCCACAATGTGAAAGCACAACTGATTTTACAGAATTTGTTTGAAAATACTGTGGGAAGGCATGACTGTAGCAAGATGCTCTGCCCTGGAATGTGGTCAAGCAGCTTGGACAACGTCCCATTTGCAAAGCTATCAGCAGTGGATTGAGAGGGGCTGCCATGTGCTGGTTTTGCTGTTTCGAATTATGCTAAAAGCAGTCTGGCTAACTAACCCCGAATTATCATCCTGACAGTGAGGCAAAGATTTGGCAGATAAGATGCTAAACTCACCTGGAGACATATGACAGGCAGTCAATCACTTTACACTATAAAGGCCAGTCCACTTTCCTAGAGTTGGGTTCTTCCAACATATTCCTCCCTGGAGTGTGTGAAGTTTACTCCCTTGGGTACGGGAGAGACCCCCCGTGGATACTCCTCGAGGTTAAGAGAAAGGGATCTGCCCACAAGCACTGGTATGGTGAGTTATATCAACCTCTACTTAATAATTGCTTCTTTTTGCCAGCTTTAATATAATTGCTTAGATATAGTGCGCTATACTATACTATACACTGCTAGTAGTTTTAGCTTTTTACACTGTGTAGTCAGTAACTGTGATTAAGATCTTTTGTCTAATCATTTGTCATAATAAATAATTCATTTTATATAAATGTATGTAATGATTTGCCATCATTAAAGCCAGCAGGACAAGGCTGAGGCTAAGATCAGATCCATCTGCCCCCAGGCTCCTCTCTGAGAAAGAGTTTAGTGCACAAGGGGGTCCTTTCTGTGCCTCGTGGCTCAGTGGCAGGGCTTCTCTAATATACTTTGTCTGAAGCTCCCACAACAATGACTTAAAGGCTTCTCACGCTGTGGTATTACAGATGTAGAGCATGGGATGAACATGAGAAACGTCTCTCTGTATCAGATGATGAAAGCCTATGTAGAACATGGCATGAAGGACCAGTGGCAGCCATTGCGTGGTGAGATCTCACCCTGACACAGAGCAGAGCAGACTATTATGCAAAAGTAGAACCAACACAATAGTCAAAAGAGTAAAAGGCAGAATCTTTAGAAATATTCAGTGATATCCTCTGTAGATATTCTTCCATCTGAGTCCCCACAGCACTACTAAAGGTAAAAAAAAAATCACAGGGAAAGACGCAGACAAGTCTACTGCTCACCTATTAAGAAATCTCCTTTTTTTGTCATTGTATGTCCTTAAATCATGAAGTTAACAGACAGACTTTGCACTTTGTAGCTCTTTGAAAGGATCTGTGCTGGAACTCATGTTATCCCACATGTTCATATGTCATCTGGAAAAATGAAGTAATGCAATTTTCTGATGACACTCTATTATTTAAGGCAATAAAATGGAATTCAACTGTGAAGAGTTGCAGATGGCTCACAATACCGAGTGATTGTGAGAAAAATGGCAGATGAGATGCTGATAAATATGAAGTATTACACATGGAAATAAACATTCTTAACCATGCATAACGGTGATGAGCTCTAAATTAGCTATCAGCAAGCAGGAAAAAAAGATCTCTGAGTTACCGTTGACAGCTCCAATAAAATCTCAATGCCATGCTCAGGAGCCATCAAAAAAAGTAAATAGAACATTAAGAATTCTTGAGAAAGGAACAGAGAACAAACAGAATAATAATCCTCTGTCACTGCCTGATCATATTGTGAATGTTATGTGCTGTTCAGATTCTTTCCTCCTCCAGGAAAACAGAAGTAGAATACATATATATGAAGGCAAGAGCAGTCAAAGCCTTGAAATAGCTTTTGTATGAAGGTTAAAGAGTTCAAAGTGTTTTCATCTTTGAAAGAAAAGGCTCAGAAAGGAGCCTGTGTATCCTCATGTGTATACAGCCATGAATGGCATGTAGCAGTGAATAGGGACTCATAGTCACTAGTTTTTACAACAAAATAGGTGAAGGTCAATTGATTAAATTCTCAGGCAGCATGTTTAAAACTTTAAAAGAAATTGTGGTTGTCTTTCATATGGCGGTGCCAGGCACTTCAGGCCAGGATAAAGGTCATAAAATCATCCATTTTGTCTATATTTGTAATTCAAACAACATCAGAGATTATTTCTGGACACAGAAGCAATGTGAGCAGCCTCCAATGCAACCTGGCTAGAAGGGGAAAATTACTGAACAGAACAAAATGTCTGCTGAAATTTATTGACAGAGAAAATTCCTGCCAGCCTGGGAGCTGTGAGCCTGGGAACCAGGCCTGAGAACCAGAAACATACTTGAAAAGTGCAGCAGCTGGTCTCTTTGAAATACACCCAGGGTGCCTAGAAATTAGAGACATCCTGAGATACCACCAAAAAGTGCAAAAAAAGGGACTGTAATCACCACTTATCACCTGAAAAGGTGAGAAAGAGTCTACAAAAATAAAAATTTCTCTGAAAAAGTGAGAAAACATCACCTATCATTTGTTATATGTGAAAAATCAAGTTTTACAACATCTATTGGCTGCTTGGAGGGATGATGTCTCCATCCTCTTATGCCTCTGTGGTATGAAAAGGACTTAATTTTTATGCAAAATGAGTAAAACAACTGAGAACAATGCATGCTGCATGCATTTCTTCTTCTTTAAACAGGCTGAATTCTCCACATGAACTCCTTACAAGATCTTGGACTCTCACTGGGGATCCGGCTGACGGACTAGAAGTTCTGTGATGCGAGATAATCTCCGAAGTGAGAGTCTCTCTGTTATCTTCCTAGACACCCTTTGGGCCCACTTTTGGTTTGTTCTCCCACCTGTGGGATGTTTTGGCCCCTTCTGCAATCTGTCTAATTCATTTGACACAGGTGTTATACATCTCTATAAGTAATCTGCAATAAGCATACGTGCTGCTAATTGTTGATAAGCTCTTTTCACTAGTGATGAGATTGCAGCAGCCTGTAATAGTGCCTACACCTGTTAGTGATGGTTGACTATTGGTTGCTGTAATATCAATTGCTGCTCTACAATTGATTGTTGATTTACCACTGGTTGGTGCTGTATTAACTGCTGATAGTAATTTGTAATGGCTTGAGAGATAGATATACAAACTTTATTGATAATATATGTCCTTGTGTAGCATTTGTGGTGATCTATAATAAAACCAGAGAAATTTAGAAGAAAAAGCCTCTGTGTCCTTGTATATTAAAAAATCCTACAAACCCACAGTCATGATCTCTATATACCCGTGTGCGGGATAACCCTTTAGGCCATGACAACCAGTCCCTGGCCCAGCTGGACCTGGGAGAGCTTGCACTCTCCTGGAGAACTGCAGAACATACCTGATGAGTTAGCACGGGCCAGGGAACTGTCTGTCTACAGCCAATTTTAGAGGGTAGGATAGTTCCACAGTACAGATGTGCTCGCATTGCTCTCCTGACATTCCCCAATTGGCCTCGATCTTCATTAAACCGCAGTGCCCAAAACTGGACAAGCTATTCCTGCTCGGATCCTACTGAGACATTAGGTGTTTTGCCAACTCCACGTGTGTTTATAGATCGTGGTACGTTGTTTGCCTTTTTCATAACAGTGCCGCGTTGTTGTGTTCTGCTCGCGATCCCTCTCCAAAACAGCAACCTGGCTTCTCGTTAAATGTGCTGTGCCCAAGCAGTCGAGCGCTCATCTCTTGGAGCATCCCTTGCAGCTACCCTCGGTTTTCATGCCCTTTCTCTATTTTGCCAAGATAACTTTGAACCTCGAGCTTGTCTTCCAACCCAACTTTGCGTCACCTATAAGTGGGTGATTGGGATCACCAATGCCATCACTGGGCAGAATTGGAACAGGAAGACCTGTGGAAGAGCCCTTGCTGACACTTTATATTACACCAGTGAAATAATTCTCCGTATAGGTACAGAACATGTTTTGTATACACCATCTAGCAATTTAATCCATGCTGTATTTCTTTTGCTGCCTATAAGAATGTCATGTGAGATCAAATCAAAAGAGTTCCCAAAGTGAAGTTTTATAGATTAGTTCCAGATCTGCTTTTCTGCTGCAGAGGAAAATTAGATTTTTTGTAATACAATTTGCTCCTTGCAAATCCCCACTGCCTCTTTAACTTTCTTTATCTTTCAGGTGCTTTCTAAATAGTTCATCATTTGATGAAAATATTTTCTTAAGCTCACTGACATGTAATTCTCCACATCCTCTTTTTTCATTATTATTGGGAAAGTCAATGCCATTGATCTGAGATGGGTCCTTCAGAAGAGGAGGGAAGCAAAATGATTGTTATTGAATTCATATCCTAGACCAGCTGATCAGGTCTAGTGTAAATAATGAGAACGCTCACCATTTCTAGTGACTTCCATAACCTGACATGACAATTCTGAAACACGTCCTCCGAAAAGGCACAGAGTAGCAATGTCTGTTCTACACTCTGCAATTTAGCCAAACTCCTACCAAGTCTGATCTGTTGTGGGAGGTGGACTTAGTACAGCATTAGTGGAAATTAATTGTGTGGATAGGCCTGCTGAGGGCATCCCAGAAGCTGGACGCAGTGGGCAAGAGGGAAGAAGGGAAAGAGGGAGGGTGCAGAAGAGCAGCTGTGCAAGGGTTGACATAAATTGTTCCCACTTTTCCTGCTGAAATGTGCCTGTTGACTTGACTAGGCAGGGTTAGGCTGAGATGAGACACAACACTGTTGCACACAGCACGCTTTTCTGACTCTTTCACAACTCACTGCCTTTGGAAGGAGAGAAAGCATTGAGCGAGGGAGGAGCAAGGCACATGGTGATCAGGGCACATCAATATCTCAGCAGCAAAGTACTTCACTTTGAATAAAACACTTCCTTGTTCCTGTATCATGTGGTGTGCCTGTGCCCTCAGCACAAACAGAGGGTTGTCACACACTGTGGTGGCCTGGTGACTCCTGTTGGTTAGGAGGAAATGAAGAAAAATTAGCTGTGACATAGGCTGAAATGTCAGGCTCCGACTTGCTGACAGCCCTTATCAGCTTCTAAGATGAGTAATGTCAAGGACCACCTGCCAGCCTCCAGGGTCAGCATGGCAGGTCAAAACCAGGGTCCTAGGAGAGAGATGGGGAGCAGGAACCACACTGCCCTATCTGATTGTGTCCCTGCCTGCAACTGTGGGACTGAGGTCAGCTCTGACCATGGTCACAGCTGTCAAACAGTAAGAATGCCTTGTGGGCATTCTTAGGTGTGATGGTGACAGATGTCACCCAGATGGTGACATCACCTCAGGTGCTCATCCAGCTGTCCAAGGCTGGCCCAGAGGCCCTGATCCCCAGTACTCTCCCGCAGCAACAGATATTCCAGCGGGGTCAGTCAGTCGGGCTCTGCAAGGTGTCTGGGACCCAGTCAGCCCAGATCCTCAGGGAACTGAGCCTCAAAGGGGAGGCTCTAGTGCAACATGAGCCATTACTGACCAGGGACCTTCTGGTAAATTGGGGGGAGGGGGGTGGAAAGTCATATCCCAACAGGATATGTGAATAAAATTTAATAGAATGTTTAAATTCTTGGCTTATCAAAGACATATTTTACTTAAAATTGAGAACAGCCAAGAGGTCCAGAAATGCCCAGAGGTCTTACTTTGAAGAAAAGCAGGTAAGCAGAGTTATTGAAGGTGTTTGAGCTTTGAAAAATAAATATTTGAGTGAAAGCAGGGTTCCTTCCAAGAAACTGTTCTATAGTAATACATCTAAATAAACAAATAGAAATAAATATTATTCATTAGGAATTCAATTTGAGGATTTTTTGGGCAACTTTCAAATACAATGTATTTTATCAGTTCAGTGCTCTGGATTTCATCTTAAGAAAGGAGAAAAAGTTATTCTTTCATCTATCTTTGTCTACTTTGGGGGAAATAATTTCTGTATTATTACTGGGCTATTTTTCAAAAGTTCCTCAGTTCTTATAAATGGATTGGGATCACCTTGGGCAACATTGTGCAAAACTAAGTTCCCAATAGTGGATGGGAGAGGATAACGTCCTGTTTTCTCCACCCATGGAGCATTTTTCCATAGTCCAGCCTGACATAAATTGCAGCTAAAATACCAGAAAAGCTAATGTAAGGGTTTGATTTAACAAAACCTTAAATTATAGGAATATATTTAGTGTTGCTTAGCACAATGTCCCAGATAACAAAAATCTCATCAAATAAATAATGATTTCATTCTTCAATAAGATGACATATTTAATGATTAAAGACAACTGCTCTAATAGTCTTACACTGTGCAAAGGCTTTAGTAGGTGACAATACTCTGATTAGAAGGGTAAAATTATAGTAAAGAAAAAAGCACAGGCTGGAAAGAAAAATAACTGGCTCATTGACAGACTTCAAGCTTCTGTCAGCAGGGAGGTCACTGAATGGGGACATCTATCTTCCTCAGGGACTGCCCCAGGTACTCAGCATTCTCATCAGTACCTGCATCAGTACACGCTCACTTCTGGTAAACCACAGGCATGACAGAGGTTAGCAGGGAGGCCTACAAACACTAGGGTCTGGGGCAACAGAGCACTTTGAGAGAAGTGCATGTGTGTAGATAAATGCCAGTTATCCATCAAGGCAAAAGGGAGGACAGGCATTCCTGCCTGGAAAACCAGGGTGCCTGAAAGGTGTGTTAGTCTTTCAGAAGAGAAGCAACCTCTGTGGAAAATGCTTTGGCAAAAAGGGTGAACAAAAAGATTATCTTGAAGAATGAACTGGGAGAGATCAATATTCAGTTGTTTCTTAGTACCATAGCTCTAGGGATCAAAGTCCAGCAAGAGCAAACAGCTGGAGAAAAGAGAGCTGGACCCAGACCTTTCAACTGGAAAATCAAAGGACTCCAGTGGAAAATGGCTATTGAAGTACCTGGAAGAGCTTATCTTGGTGTCGGGGTGACACTGACATCACAAGAGTGCACTCGAGCTGTTTCTGAGGCTGAGAAACCTCAGTGCAGGTATACGAGTACCAAACTGCCTGTACAGCCTGTAAACCAGTCAAAGAGTACTCAGGCTGAGATCTTCTCTTGCACTGGGACTTTATATTATCTGTTAGTCCTGCAGAGGTAATGGGTTCCTGCTATATGGAGGGAATGCAGGGCTCTAAATAGGAGCAATCACCATTTATGCAATTGCCTGTGTTTCAAGTGTAACACAGATTTATTATTTTATCATTGAAAATTATACCGTGCTTTTAAAATAAGTGTCTGACTCTTAATTAACTCAATGTGCTCATCTTCCTAACACTTATCACAAACAATTTGTGAAGGTAGATGGCAGAGGAAGCACTTTAGGGAATGACAAAGGTGTCTGGAAGCCAGGCAGAATTAACTGTTGAACTCTGCAAGTGGTGAAGCAATTGCCATGCTTGCTGACTTCAACATATGGCTTGGGCTTTCCAAAATTCAGGCTATTAGTTACTGTGCAATGAACTGAACCTTCCAAGACAAACAATTGCGTGCATGTGTCTGAATTAATCACGAGGATACAGGGTAATGTTGGCTGTGATTGATAGAAGGTGACATTTATTGGAAAATACAGCTTTAAGTTTCTGTGTTAGTGAGAAAGGCGGACACAGAGTACACAGAGAAACAGACACAGCATTACGTCTTTCATCTAAGCAGCCAGCTCACCAAGTAAAGCAGCCTGCCTGGTTTCTTTGAAGTTAATGGAATTAATTGTGCTGACTGCAGAAGTGCCATTACAGAGGCATCGTCTGAAGACGTGGTTGCTGTGATCCTAAATCCCCACCTCATCCACCTGTGAACTCCCATGAGGGTGGGATGTGTCTCTGAGCTGCACCCTCCCAGAGTCATCATCCTCCAGCTCCCAGGGGTGAACACCTTCCCTCAAGGCTGTTCCCACAACCTCATTGTGAACAACACATCTCGCAAGAGAGACAAACACAGAATGGCCACATTGACAAGTGACAGCAGGTCCAAAGTGTGTGTATAGGGACATACAGAAGCCCACAGAGGGACATGACAGCCAGGCTGGATAGGAGACAGCAGGTAGCTGAAATAATTCACTGGAGGATATATGAAGTTGTGTTTCATATGAAAAGATCTGCTATATGCTTTGATTCCTTTATCTTCTGACACTCTTAGCTGCAAATCACAACTATTCCGTGTTACAAATAATACATGCCGTGGATTTTCTGATTCTGGTCTAAGGGGTACTTTTCATTTCACCGAAGAGTCTGTTCTTTTTGGTAAGTAACAAATGCCCTGGGCAAAGAAAGATTTTTCACTTCATTTTTTAAATTCTGGGATGTTTTTTATCATGCCTTGCCTTGGTGTTAGTTCCTCCTTCTTGTTTAAATTCTATACCAGGCAACATTCTAAAGTTGCAGATACTAAACTCCACACTGCAATCTCATGCTTGATTTCCTTGGAATGGGAAGAAAGGATTTGGGGAGTTACTACAACTGAGTTAGCTGGCCCAGAAAAGGCAAGGTATGGGCTGGCTTCTTGGTCGGTATCAAATGTCCAGTTTGTATTTGCTGATTGCATTAGGAATCAGCAATTGCTTTCAGTTTGGCAGAGCTTTCTTTCTTTGCTTAAAAAGTTATAAGCAGAAGCTGAAAGAGGCATCTTGTTTTCTGCTAGTTTTGAACCCTGATGAAAATGTGGAAATAGAGACGCTTTGGTTTGTTGATTTTACTTCTGATGATTCTACAGTAAAATACAGAGAAAAGGAGTTTTATTGCATGTGGGAATTTCAGCTCAGATATTAGAAACCCAGGAAAATGCTTTGGAGGAGTTCTGAAGATTCAATGTTCAGTTTTTTGAATTATATCTGCTATGGCTCTTCTTTTAACAATGTTTTTTATCAGGAAATAACAAATTGAAGTGTTTTCTAGAGACTTAGAAAAACAAATCTCTGTACTAGAAGTTACACAACATCCTATTTCGTCTTCTTAGTTTTTTAAGGCCTTCCCAAAACTATGCTTTTAAATGCAGGTTTAGCCACATCAGTACTTGGGCCAAAAGTTATAAATACTTACTATTTGGTGCCTTATTCTTTCTAGGAGCCTCATTTTAACTAGCCACGTTTTTTTAAATATTACTTTGAGTAATACCATCATTTATGCTGCCTTTAATTCAGTCCAAATGGAGTAATTTTTCATAGAATCATAAAATCCTTTAGGTTGCAAAAGACCTGCAAGATCATCAATTCCAACTGTTAACCCAGCACTGCCAAGTCTACCACTAAGCCATGTCCCCAAGTGCCACATCCACATGGTTTTTAATACTTTCAGGAATGGTGATTCCACTGCTTTCCTGGGCATCTTGGAATGGTTCCAATGATCACCCTTTCAGTGAAGAACTTCTTCCTAATATCCAACCTGAACCTTTCCTGGTGCAACTTTCTCTTGTCCTGCCACTTGTTACCTGGAAGAAGAGACTGACTCCCACTTGGCTACAGCCTCCTTTCAGGAAGTTTCAGGAAGTGATAAGGTCTCCTCTGAGCCTCCTTTTCTCCAGGATAAAAAACCCAAGGTCATTTAGCCATTCCCCATTGGACTTGCACCTTCCATTTCTAAAATTTCTTTACCTCGTCTTTGTGTGTAAGATATTTTCAGGAAGGGGAAGTGTCTTTGCCTGTAAATACAGAGTTTGGGAAGAGAGATGGATGGAAAAAAGTTTTTTTTTTTATCATATCTAACAGACAAAATTCTGAGAAGCTAGTGTGTCCATTAATTTTCCAAAAAACCTCAATAAACAAACTTTTCTAAATAGCCACTTCTGAAAAATTGAGTGTATTTTTTATGGTATTTGGATAGCAAAAGATATCACATGAATAAATCTGCAAATCCGATCGGTGAGAGCAGTCTCACCTATATAACTATCTCAATGTGAACAACGTGGATGTCTGAATTTGCTGTGCAAATTGATTTGAAGGAAGTGGTGACAACAGTGGGGTCTGGGAGAACCCATTCCAAAGTTACACTGACAATGGCAGACAGGTGCCATAAATGATGTGCAGGAGAAACAAAATTCTGTTGACAAAAAAGCAATTCATCCAGGAGTTCTCTAGAGGTGCATTAGAAGTCTGACTGTGTTTCAGTGTTATCCCCAGCAGTCCTTAACAAATCGGGAAAGAAAGAAAAAGAAAGGAAAAGAGCACAAAAAGGCATATGTACAACACATGAGACTGCTTCAGAAAACTTGATGGAGAGAATGTATTCATGACATGAGCTTCCCTCAGGTTTGCATCCTGTATCCAGCAAAAATGCAGCTTTGAATTCAAATGCACTGAGTCCCAAAGAACAGCTAGTCATCCAACTTTAGGTACACTGTATTCTAAAAATGCAGGAACAGGCCATTAAGAATAATGATGATACAGATGGGCAGAGTATGAGGATATTATTCCTCTCCACTGGCCCTGCAAATTTGTTCTGTGGGGGTTTTTTCATTCGAAATGGTTCCCTCAAAGTCCCAGCGGAGCCCTCATAACAAAATAACCATAATCCATTTTTTTCCTGATGTCATCTTCACGCAGTCAACTTCTTTGGGAGGGAAAAGGAGATTGAAAATATTAGTAAGAGCTTGGAAGTGGTTTGAGTACATGGTATAAAATTTCACAAAAACTTGTTGGACTTTTAATTGAAAATTATTACCTTTCCCTTCCTTTCCAAGGACAGTAAAAACAGATGAGTGGGTTAGAGTCCCAAAGAAAATTGTGCTCAGCTGGATTCACTACAACAGTCCAAACCTCCTCTAGGGGTGACTAAATGGGACAAATGGGAAAGTAACTTTTATAGTTGTTCTCCACTGAGTTACTCCAAATCTTACTGCCTGCTATTACAGTATACAACATATTGCCATTAGAGTCCCTGAGTCATCAATACTCAATAAATATTTTGCAGTCTTCAGCCTAAGACTGTAGTCTTCAAAGAATACAGCTAGCAAAGAACCGTAGGAGCAGAGTTCCACTTCTCCATGATAAATCCTGATCTAACAAAATGCTCTGGTAAATAAGATGCACTGGCAAGATTTAATCAATTTCTGTGCGTGCCTCTGTCCTCCCTTTTGAAAGCATGTGTTAACAGGCTAAATGAGTTTCTAACTATCAGTCTTTCCAAAAAGATGCATGGAGAACAAGGCTGACACGCCACAGGACTGTCGAAATTGCACCCCTCTTCTGAAAAGCTGCAGGACACTGTGCGCTCATCTATTCCCAGTGCTTATGCACTCTCTAAGCTGTCCTGGACCTGCACCTGGAAAGTATCAAGTCTTACCAAAGTCTTGAATCTTATGTGATTTCACTTATCCTGGTGTTGGTCCTCAGCTGTTTTGAATAAACATAAACTCTCCAGATTTCCAGGGAATGGCCATCCCTTTTCTGTGCTTAAGATCTGCCAGAAACTCCGGCCAGTCCTTGCACCATGGCTATAGTCATGTGAGATTACTCTGTCTTTGTCTGCTGAGAAAACACAAGATGACACACACTGAATGGCAATTTCAACCTGTTAAACAAGTTAAACAAATTGTTGAACAAAAGTATGCCCTCCTTACAACCTGTTAGTGGGCTTCATCACACTGGAAGTACCCAGAGGGCTGAATATCCAGATATCCAGTGGGCTGCTGTGGGTGTTCTGTGCCAGGGGGTTGGAACAAAGAAGGAAGCAATAATACAGGGTTGAGCAAAACCTGCCATTTTACTACACCACCAATGTCAACACAGCCTGAGATCTTCCGCTCTGCCTTCCATAAAGGGACAACAGCTACAGAATAGGTAACTTGGATGAACCGAGTATCCAGGACAGGAATGCAGGGAGACAGAGACAATCCAGTGATTTTTTGAAGTTGGCAACAGCTTTTTACAGCCTTTGAGTACCGAGAGCTGAGAAAACAACTGAAAAGGAGACACTGCAAGAACCATGAGCATTAGAAAGGAATTGGAATCAGAATGAAGGGTGACCACATTCCTTAAGATAGGAAACAAAATCACCTGGCTTCGGAAAGTCAGCCTTCCAGAAAATTATCTGATTCAAATCTGGAAGGAAAAAGGGAGTTTCAGGGAGCTAAAATGTCCTCAAAGAAACAGATCACACATACGTGTTTTGTGGCGCAGCTGGCTAACCAGGCACTAGGCAGAGTGACTAAGGAAAAGAAAAGATAATAATTTCTTGGGACAGAGAGCAGCAGATACACCAGATCTCTCTGTAGTGAGGAGTTGGATCCATAAATTAAGGGGATAGAGAGATAGAGAGATAGATAGATAGATAGACAGACAGACAGACAGATAGATAGAATGTTAAGTAAGCATAACTAGAGAAGAAAACCCACCTTCCAAACGAGACAGAAGTTGTGAGCAATTTACAATGAGCAGTTTAATTGTCTCCAATCCTCCATATTTTTCATCTAAGTATTTTCTTTTATAGTGTTCTTGTAGTAAATCTCAAGATAAAAGCATTGCCGTTTTTCGAACTGCAGAAAATAAGCCACAGAGCCTGGAATAAAGAAGCTGCAGTTCAGGAATAAAAGTTAACTGCAACTGAAGTATGTATCACAGACCTATGAAAACAGATAATTGAAAATAATGGGTCATGAGGAGAAACAGGTGATGGGGAAGGGTGTTTATTAAGTGGAATCAGCCAGAAGAAAAGATACTTGTGCCAGGGATGGGTAGTGGTGTGGATTAGAGTCAACCTCAAAGATACAAGATGTCTAAAGTGGGATTGATGATGTGTGTGTATATCATCATGATATATGATGTATCATATTAATATATGATGCCATAACAGATTTCAAAGATGCAGTTGTCGGGAAGTGAGAAGGAATTCCCAAAACCACGGGGCATAGGATCCCAGGGAAGTGGGAGTAGGAGTGGGACTGTTTGAATGATGCAAAGGAGCCACTCAGACTTGCTAAACAAATTGAAATTCCGATAGCTGAGATGGTTAATGGAGAAACAGAGACAAGAAAACCCACTAATAGACAAGAGGGAAAGAATTGGTCTGTTAGGGAAAAAGCAGTAACAAGAACAGCAGGCATATGGACTGGAACAAACAAGTAGTTAATTACACTAGCAAAGGGAAGGAAAAGGCAAATCCTTAAATATATTGCTTTTTCTGTCTGGTTTCTTCAGACATTGCTTGTTTCCTAAGGAAAGACCTTCCAGCACCTGTTCTGATTAAAGGCTGTGGACTTCTTGTAACGAGAAGAAGTCCATTAGTATTAATCGCTGCTTCTCCACACAGGCACATAATGCTTTGTAAATGTCAAACACTGTATT
Source organism: Mohoua ochrocephala (assembly GCA_013398855.1). Lineage (NCBI taxonomy): Eukaryota > Metazoa > Chordata > Aves > Passeriformes > Acanthizidae > Mohoua > Mohoua ochrocephala. Next base: position 152,969 of record VZTA01028432.1, on the reverse strand, counting down.
AAATAGCCATGTTAAAAACTCTAGGCAAAGAAATATCCGCACAGGAGAGATTGTGCAGATGCAGAATGAAGCATGTATAAACTTCGCAACAACCTACACAAGCCCAAAAGCATTTCTGCCAATTATTTGAGTAATAATTTCCAAGGATATTGGCCAATATCCTTCCTTCATTTATCCTTCCTTCATTTTCTTTTGGGGATACTTGATAAAACTTTCTGGCTTTGAACTGTGTCACAAACTGAGATTTTTCCATTGTTTCCATTTTCCATTGTTTCCAGTAATTTCCCCTTTCTCCAATCCTCCATCACTCCTATGAAGACCACGATGACAATTCTACTTTTTCTCACCAGAAGACAAGTCATGGCACGGGGAGAACTGGTTCTCAAAAAGTCCATATGCCCTCTCCTGAAAACTACCGAAGCCCAAAAATATGATCTTAATGAATTTTAGGCTCTGATTGCATGACCCCACATGCAACGGACTGCCACACACTTGACCATAGTCTCTGTGTTTGTCTCTGACAACGCTTGTCCCAGCACCCTGGAGTCAGCACTTGGGGGTGTCTCACCCAGGTGCCTGGCCAGGGCACAGAGCTGAGCTGTTCCTCTCCTGAAAGCCTTCCCTGGGTAGCTAAGACGCATCAACATGATTCTTTCCACAGAAAAGGAAATTGTAATTGCTGTTTGCATTTCTTTCTGATCGCAGATGAAGTGCGTGGGTACCCTCTGTTTCATTCCCAAGTTTTTCACTCACTCAGGTAATAATGCAGAAATAGCACTGGTACCCAGGCAATGGGAGATCAATGCAGCTTCTCCTAATGCTGTATGTCTTCGTAAAAACCTCTTAGATGGCAATTTAAGTGGGTTTAGATGGTGCACAATACAGCTTTTTTTTCGCAATGTGTTGCATGCTTGATGAATAGCAAAGGATCAGGTGACATTTTATTAAAAATTCCATCAGGGGATGGATATGCTTTGATTGCACAAAACAGAGCTCCAACAAGAAAAAAAAAGCAGAGCTGCTAAAGGCTTCCTTAAGGAGTGTGAGTTAGAGTGGTAACACTTTTCTTTTGTAGTTTAAGTAGCACAAATTGTGATGTAGGTGCAAAAACCAGTCTAATCTTTGCTCAAGTGGAGAGCAAGAATAGTTAAGCAGCAGCTGTCCATTTATCTTTGAAAAGATACCTCTGAGATCACTGAAGAGTAACAACGCTGAAGAATTTTTTTACTTTGCATGTTTAGACTATGAATTGTGCTCAATATCAACTCAGTGGAAATGATTGCTTTACTTTTGAGAATGATTCAGCTCCAAATGGCAGACTCCTGATGGGTCTCTGCAGAAATCAAAGCTAACCAATTCGTGATTAATCACAAGTCTTTTCTTTCTTATTTCCCACTCCCTGTTTTGTTTTGTTTTGTTTTAAATAATGAAAAGGTCAGTAGATTTCTGTTTCTCGTCTTCCTCTGCTCTCCCCTCATCAAGTATGACCCCAGGATATTTCTTTTTGGTCGTATCTCCCTCTTCGTCTCACCAAATGTAACTTGGCAAGATTGTCATGGATACGCAAAGAGGTAAACTCATCTCAGAAATCACAGGGCACATTTCTCTTTTCAGTTAGTTTCTCTTTTCAAAGTACTGGGAACTGACACTAGTTGAGAGTTTCATCTTTTGAAAGAAAGGCCTTTACATTATAGATATGTGCACTGAAGTTGCCACTGTGGCCTCCCTCTATGGGCAATGAAGAGAAGAGTTATCTCTGTAGTGTGATTCATCTCTGTCCAAAGAAGAATGAATCCAGTCTGTAAGTGCCCGTTTCTTCCCACTAACCAGTGAGGGACCCTGGGATTACTCACTCCTACGTCATTCCAGTTTTGTCTGTCTCCAGCAGCATGACTCTAAGCCCAAATATTAACTCAGATTGTTCAGATAGACAGAATAGTCCAGACACATGGACAAACTATCCCATTCCTTTCTCCGCACCAGGCTTGCCACATCTGCACCACTCACGAGATGTGCTCTGGACCCTGACCTTTTTCCAAGGCAAGGAGTGGAAGTGCCTGGACCCATCCAGTGACACTAGCTGGGTCCAGACTCTCACCTTTGCTGACCATATGGGCTGATATTGGCAGGACTGAGCATGCCACAGCACAGTCCCACAGAATATACGCAGAAATCACTCCCTGAGCCCCCTCTATATCGTGTCATTAATAAGCCTAATTACATTGCCCACAGCACTTTTACCAAGCTGCGTCAGTTGAAAGAGCTCTGTTACTAAGCATGCACCATATGAACATGTGGAGAACAGCACTTGAGACAAAGTCCTGTTTCTCTAACCAAAAGACAGGGTATTTATTAATTTTGCCCTCATGCTGCTTTAATTCCTCAACAGATAGATTAAATTTAATGTGGAACAATACATAGGTGAATTGAGAAGAAAAAAGGAAGGATTGTTACACATGTGATGTTGTCGTCTGAAGTACTTGATGCCCGATTAGCTGAGAGCTCTTCTAAACAACAGCCTCAATAGCAGCTGAATTACTTTGGGAAGCCCTGACTCTGGTTGGAAGTGGTGCACGCACCAGAAAACTCACCCTGTGTGACATCGAAGGGTGCGGCTGGGAGCACCTGTCATTTTCTCTTCCTTCCCTCATAAAAACCTGTCTGGCAGTTTCATCTGCAGAGCAAAGGGCACGTAAATCAGCACACTCAGCTGGTGTTGAATGAGGGAGAAGGTGCCCATCATCATGATAGAAAGTTATGCCAACTGGCACTCATCCATTATGCTAACATCTCATACATGAGGAGAGACCGTTTATCAGCAGGATGGAATGTAAAACAGGACAGTCTTCTTGTGACTGAAGGAGTGCCAGAAAATAATAATAGTTTCTAAAAAGGGAACCCTGTTACAGTTGTATTTTTATCATCTAAGTGTAGAACTAAGAGATCATCTGGCATGATGTCACGCATGAACTTGTAACAAACACAGCAGGGGCTGTTTGCAATCGTACATGTTTTGCGTAGATGGTAAAAAAAATGGTCATCCTTGATCACGTGGATTTTTCTATCAAAGTAATTTTACTCAAGTGCCAAAGACTCCTCAGTGAGTCAGTTAGTTTGGAAATTTCCTCCTGGGCACAACTGGTTCCTCCGTTTAAGTATGGTCTTCATAGTCACATAATGGACAGAATGACCATGAGAACTGCTTAAATACTTCCAGAAAGAGAGACTGAAGAATGAAACAACATTTCAAGGGTTGCGCTGTATTAGGAGAGCTGGGGGGTGAGATTAGCTGATTATCTGCCCCCAGACAGATCCATTAATCCTCTGCTTCAATAACTATTGAGCACACTCTAAATTTACAGTAGAACAAATTACTTTTAGGAGAAATATTGACTTCAAGGGTGAGAGAAGTGCAGTGAAAGAAAAGAAAATAAATCTTGTGCAATACTAGGGGGCTTGTATTCTGCAAGCATTAATAAGTAAACAGAAGCTCTGGGTTTTTTTAAAGAAACTGGTGGGATGAGGTTTAGGAAAAATAACTATCCTGCAAAGAGAAGTTCCTCCGTTATACATGGCAATCAAAAGTTGTCAACACAGTGCCTGTCAAATAAAAATTGTATTTCACATGTAGAATAACAGGGCACTCTAAAACTTGCAGAAGCTGTAGATTTTCCACCCATGAACTTCTAATAAATTTATTTTCACCAATTTCAATCTGTGTAAACTGCACTTCTTTCCCTGCATCTGGGCACTCACTAGTGTGTTTGCCTGCCTGCTGGCTGCTTATGGCTGAAGCCAGGCTGCAAGATGTGAAAGATTGTAGGGCTCTCTTTCACACCTGTTGTAAACACTGAGTCCTTTCCTTTTCTTCCTTCCTCAGCTCATAGTTTATCTTTGTTTCTCTTCCTTTAGTGACAAACTGCTGCAGTTGTGCCCCTCATTAGGGAGCAGGAGGGATGCCAGGAGGATTTTCAGGAGAGTGTGCTCCCCAGGCAGGGGATGCAGCACGGTGTACTGCCCTCCTCCAGTGCATCACACCCTCGCTTGTGGATTTGTTCTTATCAACAGGTAGGAAAGCTGCCCTGTGACAGAGGTCATGCACAGCCCTGGATAAAGGGTTTCAAGGTTGGTGCATTTTTCTTGCAATACATCAAGAAGGGAGGGGAAAACCTGCCTGCAGACACAGCAAACGCCCAGCCGCGCTCACTGCCAGCACACAAATGAGAATCAAAGGTCTGCACCTGCTGTGCGTGGGTTCAGGAGGCTTTCCAGAAAAGACCCAAAAGCTCAGAGACCTCTGGAATTAATAGTGGTTTTGTGAAAAAATATTTTCCTCTAATTTCACATCTGTAAATGAGACTAATTGAGCTATCTCATCAGCAGCTTACGAATGCTGTGGCAGCATCACATTACACTGCACACACATGGCCATGTCAAATGATGTATTTATATCTGTGTTTATAGCTGACCTCTCACTTTAACATAATTCAGGGATGAAAGAATTTCTTTTGGTTTGTTTCTCATTTAATTTAATGAGAGGCATTAGCCCAACAGTGTAGCAGCACCTCAGTCAGGGAATGGGATTCGGGAGTGTGTGTAAATCATCTCCTTCCTCCCCCCTGCAACACATCATGCAGGAGACCTGCCCTTACTATATGTGACCAGCGAAAAGCTCAATAATCTTTTTTCTACCAAAAGCAGGAAATCTATCACTCATTTCTTCTATATTTTAGAAGCCTTTTTCTTTAAGACTTCCTTGAATTTCTAACATTAAAACTATCAGACTCTCTAACCGTGTGTTCATTTGACACAGGGATAATTTATAGCCATAGACATAAGCTGATTCTGCTGTCATCATGGGAGAAGAGGGAAGAAGAAAGGAAAGCAATTAACAGAGCATTTGGGGATATGAAGTAAACAGAAATCCATTCTCTTCCCTTCCTCCTCTGCTACACCCACACAGCAACACATGGTTCTCTAATTTGCTCTTTTGCATGAGACAAGGTTTCAGATAAGCTATAAGACCAATTACTTTCTATTTAGAATAGGAAGCAACTAACTGAGAAATTGGATTTTAGGCTAACAATATGTGCAAGCCTGGTCATTTGTTCCAGAACCAACTTCAAAACACTGTGGGTGACATAATGTGTAACCTGAAGAATAAAAGAGCATATTGCAATTTAGGCTACTTTTTGACCTCGTGTCCTTCATGGAACTAGAAGTTCTTTCTAATTTTCTGTTAACAAGCTACCTCAGTTGTTCATTCTCTTCTCTGAGATGTCCTGATACTTTTGACAACAAGAATTAATCCCTGTGCCATAGAGCTTACAATACTCTGTGGCCAAACAGGGAAAAGGAGGGTGCTGAGGCAGACATGAGAAAAGGACATCAGTTTTCAAGCTCAACAAAGCTAGCAAGGAAAATTGATTTAATAGCTATAGAAGGTTTTTCAACTCCCTCCAGGTTTACACCTAACCCTACTCGCCTGCATCGCAGAAGCAGAGCCAAGGTGTAGAGATCCAGCACTCTCAGCTGATTTGTGTGTATGTCAGGGAAAGGCCTTTGGGCAGCTTCACTGTATTTGCAGAACTGCACTACCATATAGAATCATACAGTAATTAAGGTTGAAAAAGACCCCCAAGATCATTGTGTCCAACCTTTGACTGATCAACATGTGAAGTAAGTGCCACGTCCAGTCATTTCTTGAACAGTCACAGGGATGGTGGCTCCACCACATCCCTGGTGTGGCAGGGCATATCATGGCTCTCCCCACCACAGGTGGTGCAGATAGGAGAGATAACCCAGGCAGGCAGGGCCCATCGGGTATCATCTCCTGCTGCCAAAAGGTCTGCCAGATTAACAGATGTGGGAAGAGATAAAAAAAAAGCATAGATGACAAAAAGGCCTGTTTTTACACTATAAAAGTACTACAGTTTATCATAGTGGCTGAAGTCTCTCACACACTCCCTGGGAACGTGCGAGACCATTTCTTCCCGAAGCTTGGACTCAACTTCGTGGTTACTTTTCCAGAAACTGAGGGAAAGGATTTCTATGTGTGCCCCTTCAACAATTTGGTGGTAAGAAACATTGGATCCTAAGTTATACTAGTTCTTAGCTAGCTGTAAATTTAATGGTACCTTTAATTCCACGTGTATAATACTAGTATTCTTCTTTTGTCTTATCCCTGTGTAGTGATAGTCTGTTTTAAGTTTTATGTCTGTTAGTTTTGTGTCTATTAAATAAATAATTCATTCTCTAATAGACTGAATCAGCTATTATTAAAGAACTTATGAATGAGAGTGGGTCTTGGGGTCTTGGCCACCTCAATAACATGACTGCCTGCTGCCAGAGGCCTGGGCAAAAGGCACAGACTTATTTAAACCCACATCATGTAGTGCATGTGGTTGGCAGGGAGAAGGGTTGGCAGAAGACTCCAACCCAAGTTGGTGTTGTCTGTGAATTTACTGAGTGTCCATTCAATCCCCTCATCCAGATCATTGACAAGATATTAAACAGGAACACCATAGGTGCAGTCTGGCAGCAGCAGGATGTTCCCTCTGGTTCCTTGCCCTGCTTATAGCAGCAAGGGCGAGTTTGATCACACATACACGACACTTGATTGTTAAAGGACAAATTAATACACTGGAAATTACGCAAGTTCTAAAGTAGTTAGAAATGTGCAAGGTATAGCTCTTTTAGACATGGTAATGCTATATCAGACCCTGGCCAAGGGCTTTTGGCAGGGGTTGAGGTTTTTTCCCAGCAATACAGGTTCTTAAGCTGGCAAAATTATTGGCTTTAAACCCCTCTTCTACAAAATCTTGTAAATAAATACAGTCTTGTCAGAGCAGAGAAATGCTTGCACAATAAATCCACAATTCTTACCGAAAGTTTTCATTTAAATTTCATTGTTACATTTTCATTAACAGCCTGGGATTTGGTAGTAATTTTTCTGGTAAGATGAGAGAACTGAGATGCCATGCTCGATAAATGGAAGAGCTGAGATTCCATGCTTGGTAAATAACCAATTTGGAATACTGCTTATCTCAAGTCAAATCAAATCAATGATGACTGAAATGGAGTTATCACTTTATCATTTCTATCATGTACAGTGTTAAAGAGAGCATTTTCTTGATTAAATGTCACCATGTTACCTCAGAGTTTTTGGAAGATCTGAGTAGAGCTAACGGATTCCATTTAATGAATATTGAATATGACAAGAAGCATAGGGCAGCTCACTCCCAAACTTCCCACAATTTTTAGCCAATTTAGTTGTGTCACTACAACCACAACACAGACACAAGAGGACACATCCATGTAGGCAGCATCTCAACAGTCAAAAGCCCAGGTCTGGGTTAGGATGTGTTCAGTTGTTTCTTCTGGCCATGGTATCCTGCCATGCATGTGTCCTCTCTGCTCTCCCCCAAATGCCTTCCTCTGGCCGAGGCATCCTGACATGGGAGCAGCACAGGAGCTGTTCACAGTACTTCTGCAGGCATCATTTTCCTTCATGCACATGAATTTTTATGAACCCTTTGAACTCTTACTTTAAATTGTTTAAATATTTTGCCTCAAACACCTCTTTCTGGACAGCCATCCCCGTTTGGCTACCCTGACACTGAAAATGTCTCCTCACTTACATCCAAAATGTACAAATGCATCATTTGGGGCATTTTACTTATTTATCCTAAAGACTACTTTTGTTGCCCTGATATTTACTCTTAAAAAAGTTTTAGAGGCAGCAATCTTAGCTCAGCCTTTGTAGTGCTACACTGAACGGGAGCAAGGGTCTTTCACTTTTCTTCTGAAAAGGTGTAACCATGATCCTTCAGATATCCCTTTCGTACCTATGTCTCAGTTTGAGTCTATACTTTCTAACATCAGAGAATGAGCTCCACAGAAGGTTTCATCTTGTAGCTCATAGTCCTACATACTATTTGACAGTATCCTATTTAACATAACATGGAGGTTTAGTTATTCTGTTAGCTAAAATACCCATATCCTCCTCTTCTCTTGTTTATTCCCAGCTAAGCAATCCTTATTGCATTTATCACTTATCCAGAAACTCTCCTGTTATAAGAAAAATTGATTTCAACTGAATTTTCAGAGCTAAAATAAACCCATTCAGCCATGGCACTTGATCTCCATCAATTTTTCTTATTAGCTTGAGGATAAATGTTGAAAAATCAAATGTGCCAAAAGTTTTCCCTCTTCCATTCTTCCCTCGTCCCTGAAAAAGTTTGAATGGTTCTCATTTTCTGACTCTGAGTCAATGCAGTGAAGACAAACTTGAATCTGAAACTAAAATCAAGACCAGAGGAAGGCAACTAGATGAAGAAAAATAAAACATGCATCTAATAGGTAGCATTGTTTCAAATAACTACTGTACTATTAATTCAATGGAATTCTGGCGGTGGGAAAAAAAAACGTTAAGAAGAGAAATGGCAGAAAGAAAATTAAGATTACAAAATTATGTCAGGATATGTCTTTTAAAGTATCATCATGTGAAAGGACAATTGATCGTATCCAAGAAGAATAAAAAGAAGTAATAAGCCAAGAGCTAACTAAAAGGCATTCTGCAGTTCTGGGGTGGAGGATCAATCATGGGAACCCACAGTGGAGAACAGATTGGGCAGCCAGATGAGTCACATCGCTGTGCCTGGGCTGGCTTCAACACAAATTCTTCTGCAGGTGCTGCCATCTGGATATAAACCTTTCTCTGTTCTCCAGTGAGAGATTGTCACAGTTTTCTTCTGCTGCGCTGAAAGAAGGGGCTTCAGCAAATTAAACATCCTATTTCTCCTGAGGTACCAAGTGCTAACAAATCCTTACAGCTAGGAAAATCTTTCTGAGCTGAAGAAGTTGGGAGTAATTGAACCTCATCACACTTTGCACCTTGAAGTCAGTCCTATCCTGAAGACCAGCCTCCAGACACAGGAATTGACAGGTTTGAGGTACAGCTGTAATGCCTAATGCCTCAGGTGCACGATCATCTGTTATTTCATGATAGCCAAGTCACAATAGCTAGCAGAGATTTTCCATACATCCATTGTTAGCCTAGCCCAAACGTGAAATGCTCCTTAAACCTTCTTTTAACTTCAAGGGGTTTCACCTGCAGCTTGCACTTCATAGATCAAAGTTATCTACAGTATTTGCTATTTCAGGATCTTTTTATTGGATATGAACTTCAATAAATGATCAAGCCTCAGAGAAGTCTCCTTCATGCTGAGCTTTTGGGAAGGCTCTGGCTGTGCAGCTCATGATCTTATTCCCATCACCGTGAGAGATACCGTAACTCTTCACTCTGTTAGCCTTGTCAGCCTCATGAAGTTCAACAAGGTGGAATGCAAAGTTCTTCACCTGGGTGAGGGCTATCACCAGTACAAGGAGAGACTGGAGGATGAATCCTTGAAGGAGGACTTGGGGATACTGCTGGATGAAAAACTGGGCGTGACCTGCAACGTGCACTTGCAGCCCAGAAAGCCAACTCTATCCTGGGCTCCATCAAAAGCAGCACAACCAGCAGGTTATGGGAGGGGGTTCACCCCCTCTGCTCTGGTGAGACCCCACCTGGAGTGCTGCGTCCAGCTCTGGACTCCCCAGTGCAAGGCAGACATGGACCTGTTGGAGCAGGTCCAGAGGAGGGCCGCGAGAGGGCTGGAGCACCTCTCCTATGAGGGCAGGCTGAGAGAGCTGGGCTTGTTCGGATGGGGGAAGGGAAGACTCCAGGGAGACCTTATAGCAGCCTTACAGTGCTTTCAAATCCCTTCTAACCCAAGCCATTCTGTGACTTGGTGATCCTGTAGGTTCATGAAGAAGGAAAAAGCTGAGGGAAGAAACAGCAATTAGCTCTTTAGCGATTAATATTTTCAAAGTTATACAAGGTATAAGAATTATGGGCAAAAAAAATTGTGGTTGTTGCACGATACAAGAAAACAGCATGTCACAAGTTCCATAAAGAACTACTTTCTTGAAGCAACTGAGTTCCCAGGAAGTCTTACTAAAAGATTTCAGATTGAAAATCACTTGAAAGGTACCTGCTGCATATGGACTGTGTTGGGGAGAAAAAGCACTGTCTTTAGGCTGCTGACCTTGGAGAACTGTAAATAACATCCCGATGACATTGGTAAGGAGAAGATAATGACAACATGATTTTGTTCTGCAGAAGAGGTAAAAATGTGCTTACTAAATGGATGACCAGAATGGATGACATGCAATGGGAGAACCTGTTCTGATCTGGTACTTTGTTGTTTATCTTCTTTGTTTTCAGATTAACAAAATTTTTACCAACATATCACTTCCCTATGCAAAGATCTGAGCTCCGATTCTTGACAAACAAATGCTGTGTTGAAAATCAGATGTATATTTAGATTATGATTAGACCATAATGAAGCAAGGAAAATATATTAAAAGAAACCCCAAACAACAATAACTTCTGGAGGTTGTTTACATGGGAAAAGAATTTTCAAAGATTTCACAGAAGAGTTAACCTCCTTTCCACTACTAAGTTCTATTTAAAACTATAAAGGATATTGTTTACATTTCTAATTATCACTCACTGGAGGAAGACAATCCATTCCTCAGGGAGCAGTTTTTCTTTCGGCTCCTCTGTCTTTGCGGTGCACAGGTATCAACAATGGAAACATCAGAAATAGGGACAGCATGAAACAAAAGCAGCGCGCACAGGCATAACTTAAAACTGTCAAGATCTAGTAAAAGGAGGCTGTTAATTTTTGTTCCACTTTGCACTCCCCACCCAAAGGATCTGGTATCTTCTTGTGGGAAGCTCAAAATAGTGTGCCAACTTTTCTTTTAACTCCACTTTTTTCTCCTCATATCTATTAGACATCAAACGTGAACAAATATGAAATAAATGCTAGCAGATCTAAAATTAAGCTATTTTTTTTCTTAACGAAAGATTGAGAGGTATAAAATATAAGGATTCAAAAGTCTATTGAGTTGGGAAATGACAAAAGCAACAAAGATTGCAACAAAGACTTTATTATCTTCATATTTCACAATATGAATCAGTAACAACATGGAGTGACTGATATTGAAAGAATAGAGTTGGGATCTCCTGTAGGTATGATACAGATGCCCCAGACACTTTCCTGTTACTCAGATGAGCTTCCGATGACTTTTCCTTCTTTCTCACCAGTGAAATATGCTGCTGAGCATTAAAAAAAGCATGTTAAATACTGCTTTTCCCAAAACAGTTTTGTGTACCCCCAAGTGAACCACCAGTAAAATAATGTGAGTTGTATTCCTGAGTGGATGTATATGTACTTCCTTCAGAAAACAGTCTAACTCTTAGCACTCATGTGGGTGGTACTGTCCTGTATGTACAGAGGGAAGGACAGGGTGTCCCAGCACATCAAACAGCACTCTGGTCCCTTTGCCTGTCTTTGCTGCTATGCCCACCTAAATGTAGCAGCGTTAAGGCAAGTCAATAAAACAAAGCGAAGGAACTTACTGTCTGAAGGAATATACCTCTAAATTCTTAATTAGAAATCCAGGACTTAGATTCTCACTGGCCACTTTTTAAATATATAAATTAAAAAGAGGGGAAAATGTGCCATTTTAGACTTCTTAATATAGAAACTAACTTACTGTGAAGCAAGAACATCTCTCTGGGTTGTTCCGATCTGAGCTGGCTATCTCTCAGCAAGGTAAAGTGGCAGTTTTGCCACTAATCTGAAAGGAAAAGACTTTCTGACAGAGTGGCAAAAGTCTCTTTTTTATCACCTGATGACATGCTTGTGTTCTGATCATGATTTCTGAAAACTCATGGGCCTTTTGCTTGAGATATGAAGAACATACCAGAATTCTCATACCTTGGCCAAGAGCAAGGGCCAGACTCCTCAGTGGTGCTCAGCAACAGGATGAGGGACAGTGGCCATAAAGTAAAACATAAGAAGTTCAATCTCAGCATGAGGAAGAACTTCTCTGCACTGAGGGTGGCAGAGCACTGGAACAGCTGCCCAGGGTGGGCATGGAGTCTCTCTCTCTGGAGACATTCAAAACCCACCTGGACGTGTTCCTGTGTCACCTGCCCCAGGTGACCCTGCCTTGGCAGAGGATTTCACTAAATGATCTCCGGGGTCCCTTCCAACACTAACAATTCTGTGATTCTATGGTTCTGTGACCTCACCACCAGGTATCACACGTGGCTGTTCTCAATCTTAATGCATTCAGTTCTCAGGCAAAACTAACCTGCAGTAGCAAAATTGAGGGATGGCCAGAGCACACCCGCTGTGTTCGAATGCAGACCTGTGCAACAGTACAATCGGGGCTCGTTATCTTTTTTTAAGCATAGTTAAGCAACAGCATATGACAAGCAATAGTCTGTACTCCTCAGTTCCGAGATTGTTCTGGGTGTGTAACACAGCATTAACGAGTATTTAGCTTGGGATTTATTCTGGGAACACTGACATACACAACCTGTGCTAAATAAGCACATTCACAAGTTAAAGTAGCACCATAATTTTATCTTCTCTTTCAATTGGAGAACATGTGTTGCCTTTGTTTGTTATCCAGACCTTTCAGATCTACCAGTGGGAATCATCAGTCATCTAGGATTGCTCAATTTACTCTCACATACTCACTACAGAGCTTTTGGTGTCATTTATTTCCACAACAATAGTACACTGTGATCTCACTGGGGGCTTCTCTGCAAGTCTTTGAGTCTTTTTTTATTCATGAGGGTCTGTCTTTGGCTTGCTCTTCTCCTTACACCCTCTCTGGGTAATCTCACCCTTCACTTCACATGAACATCTGCAAGCAGATTTGCAGATCTGCTCTGTGCTTGCCTACCCCTGCCAGCAAAAAGCTGCTGTGGCTGTCCTGCCATCAGGCACAGGCAATGTTATTTTAGCTGATTTTAATTACTGGTGGCTGTAGAAAATACTTTGGAATTCTGGGAACCAAGATCATTGAAATTAAAGTAAATTGAAAGATAAACACAACTAAATGTTGCAACTAAGAATTCTGACTTTAAAAGGATTATTTTTTTAAGAGAGAAATTAAGGACTCTAAATGAACACACAGCTAATGGGAATGAGGTTATGAAAATTGCCACAACAAATTTGGAGCAAAAACTCATAAATGCAAATATGGCAGGCCTGAACATTTCCTCCCTAAAATGCATAACAGAAGAGGGAAACAAGGACAGAAGATTAACTATTTTCCACTAAATCTATGAAATGAGAAATGGTATGATAAAGAAAAGCAAAAAAATAAACTAATTCAAGAGACAGAGAAGGATAGAAACAGAGGAAAACAGATTAATTGCTTGGGCAACAGTGGCGAATATTGCAGCTCCGGTAGTATGCGCAGCTCCAGGGCAAATCTTGAACTTTTGAAACAAAGCCAGTGAAGCAAAAGGAAAACAGGATAAAATGTACCATGAGGTATCAAATGTAGCTCATGCCACCTAATATCTCTCTTCAGTAAGAAGCTGATTTTCAAAACCTAAAAATATTTCTAAACTCTATGATGGATCTTAGCCATCTGGATTTTCATGGAGTGGGTGACAAACTGTCCCATATCATAATTTATTGTTGAAGCGGGAGAAGAAAATATAAACTGAAGAACTATAAAATGATCGATCTGATGGTTTTTTGTTTCTTTTTTTTCTTTGTTTACTTTGGTGTTATCATTATTATTTCAGAGAAGAAGTTCTGTCTAGTACTGAAAAAGTAAATACTGTCATGCTGAGATTTTCCCAGGGAAGGCTTCAAAAATAGGGATGAAAACTTGAAGTTTCTCTCACCTTGTGTTTTCACAACAGACCTGGCACGTGCATGGGATATTTTTCATTGAAGTTTACTAAAGATGGGTGTTTGGAGTCATCATTAGTTTAAAGAAGGTTTGGAAGATCATACAGGATGAATGAGATGACTTTGAAAGCTGGAGTTACTGGCATGGGTCGAATTATAGCTCTGCCAAATCCAAGTTTGCAGGTTTTGGAAGTCTGAACTAGAACTTCTGTTAGGAAGTCATCACTGGAAAAAGGTTCAAGAAATACCTGAATGTATCATATCAATCACAGAGTGGTTGTAAGTCATCAATACAATGAAAGCTGAGGGGAAAAAAATCAAATGCCATCTCAAAAAAAGTCAAGCAAGAGATTTTTAAAAGAGATACTCTGAGGTAAAGAAACTTGTGCAGTATAAAAGGAAGCTTGGCTCCTAATGACATGCTATAACGTGGTTATTACTGGTAGCCAAGGGCTCATCTTAAATCAAAAGGCTCAAAACCCCAAGGGATGCCAAAAATAAAATGTACAAAAATGAAACCCTTTTCTTCTCCATCCTCAGTACTCTCCTACTTCTGACAGTAAAAAAAAGCTGAGCTTGAAGCAAGATTTTGGAGTTCTCATCACACAGAAGTGTTGCTTGAAGTATTGCACAAAATTGCATACGTTGTGCAGTCATTTGAAATGTGTCAGAAGAAGTTCTCACTGATCACACTGCTCACTGATTCCTCTGCAGCTTGTGTAGGGCATCCTGGGCCAGCTTTAGACAAGCTAGCTACTGGGAAAGAGGAAAACCCTGTGCGGGGTGCCAGAGGCAGGAGAAGAATGATGCTATGACTGCTCTGATAGCTGCCTCACATCAGATTGCCCACTGCAGCAGTGGAGGCCTCCAATCCCTGAATGTGGCACTGGCAGAACATGTAGGGATGTCCGCAATCTGTGAGGTTCCATTCTGTTTTACGTGTAGGACAAGGCGATGCAAAGTAGATACTAAGAACTCACTTGGTTTATGTCATTGCAGAAAGGAGTATTTTTGCCCAAGAAACAAATAGCCAGAATGCATTGCTGAGTCAACATGCGGGAAACACTTAGATTTGCTTCTGAGTGACTAATGAGATGCACAATTTGTTTTATGTTTCCATAAGGAGCTGTACAGGGTTGACACCGGCTGGATGCCAGGCACCCACCACAGCCTCTCTCTCACTCCCCTCTGCAGATGGACAGGGGAGAGAAAATATAACAAATGTTCGTGAGTTCAGATAAGGTCAGGGAGCGATCACTCACCAAATACCATCATGGGCAAAACAGACCTAATTAGAGATATTAATTGAATTTATTACGAACAAAATCAGAGCAGGATAATGAGAAGCAAAATAAGACCTTAAAAATACCTTCACCTCACCCCTCTTTCCTTCCCAGGGGAAGAGGGAGACAGGGAATGGGTATTAGGGTCAGTTCATCACAGGTTGTTTCTCCCACTGCTCAGGGAGAAGAGCTGTTCCTCTGCCCCAGCGTGGGGTCCCTCCCATGGGAGACAGTTCTCCATTAACTTCTCCAACATGAGTCCGTCTCATGAGCACCAGTTCTCTGCAAACTTCTGCAACGTGGGTCACTCTTCCATGGGGTGCCTTCAAGGACAGGCTGCTCCAGTATGGGTCCTCCATGTGTTGACAAATCCTACAAGGAAACCTGTTCCAGAGTTGGCTTCTCTGTCCACGGGTCTGCAGATGCCTGCCAGGAGCCAGTTCCATCATGGGCCTCCCACAGGTTCAGAGCCTCTTCTCAGGCATACACTCACTCCAGCATGGTGGATCTCTCCATCTCTGTGCCCTCCATGGGCTGCACGTGAGTTTCTGCATCCCCATGGTCCTCCATGGGCTGCAGGGGCACAGCTGCTTCGTCGTGGTCTGCACCACGGGCTGCGGGGAAATCTCATCCCCAGCATCTGGAGCACCTCCTGCCCCTCCTTCTGCACTGACCTTGGTGTCTGCAGAGCTGTTCCTCCCACATGTTCTCACTTCACTCTTCTCTGGCCACAATTAAAACTGTGCAATACATTTGTTTTTCCCTTCTTAAATCTGTCATTACAGAGGTGTTGCCATCATTTCTGATGGGCTTGGCAAGCAACACATACGTCTTGGAGTAGCCAGGGATTGTTTTTATCAGATATGGGGAAGCTTCTGACAGCTTCTTACGGAAGATATCCCTGTAGCCCCTCTGCTTCCAAAGCCTGGCCATGCAAACCCAATAGAGGAGTATAAAACATATAACTTCAAATAGATATTGAAAAATGGCCTGTGTGCCATGAAAGGCCAGCATGCCAGCCAGCGCAGCTCTGCAGCTGCCAAAAGCATTTTTCTACTGGGGAGAATGTCAGGATTGCACAAAAATGAAAAGGAAATAAGCCTTAAATAAAGTAAAATTCAAACTGGATTTGTATCTGCAAGGAGAAAGCTAACAAATCTCTTTGAAATAGGAAGCATTTGAGGTAACAAAGGCTAATAAGTGGAGATAATGTATATAGGAACAAGTGGTATCAGGGCATTTCTTTGTAAATCATATTTGTATAAGGCCATAGAAAAAGTTACAGGTAGAGATGAAATGAAAGATCATTGTTGTAAAAGGACAAAAAAATAGCGAAAGGACAGTAAAGACCTTTTCAGACATATTATGTTATAATCAACTTCTCAGAAATCTATAGCAATGATCAAGCTAATTCTTTGAAATGCCACAAGTAGCTTTCCATGGTATGGTGGAAAAGCATAAGTGAATGAGTATGGAGAAAACAAGAAGCACAGTCTGAAAGGGAATTTCCTCCATGCTGAGGAAAACCCTCTTCTAAAGCCTCTTGTCTTCTCTGTCAGTGCCCAGGCAGGCAGGCAGATGCCTGGTGAGCTGAAGGCACCCTGAGGCAGGAGGAGCTGTCTCCCTGCCGTGCAGCCCAAAGCACAGATGCAACATGAGGAGGATCATCTGCCCCTGTAACAGCAGAGAAGTTTTCCAAAATGTTCACTGTTTAAAATGTTAGCCTCAACAGCCCTTCAGATGCCTGCACCACGACGTGGGTGGCTGTGTCCTGTGTTTTCACACCCCAAGGCATGGACTGTGATCCTCTGCCAGCAGGAGATGCAGGCCTGAAGAAGGGACCCAGGAGCAGGGAACACAGGCAGTGATGGGGTGTTTGCCTGTGGGACAGGAGCTGAGTCAGGCAGAGAGTATGCTGAAAACACTGATGTCAGGTGGTAAGAGGAGAGGATTTTGGAGGAAGTGGTCTGACCTTCTGCCCCCTCCCAGTGACAGAGAAGCCAGAGGGACAGGGATGACACAGGACGCCCATGGGATGCAGCCGAGGTTGGTTGGCAAAAGGACGATAGAGACAGATAGAAGGATGACTGGCACCGGAATGGGGAAATAAAAACATATGAGAGAAAGGAGTCAGTAAAAGCCAATCAATGCCAAGCTGTCCTGGCACATCATTACCCTGAGTTTTCCCTTGTTCTCCCAGCACCTAAGGGCAATGTGACACCACTCAGGCATGCAGCAGCCCTTCCACTGGTGGGTAGCAGCATGACCTAGCTGGCATTCAGCTGGGAAGAGCAGAGGCTTATCCTGCAGCTGGGAGGAGCAGAGGCTTGTCCTCCAGCAGGAGACCCCACAATTGTCTACAAGTGGGTGTGGGAGGCACCATGCTGCAAGCCGAGGGTACCCAAAGGGAATGAGCAGGGACTGCTCCTGCATGCTGATAACTATTTCCTGAGTAGGAAAGAGCATCCTTATGTTATCAGTGGAAGAAGCTTTTTACAGAGGTATTTATATCTATGCCACACGGAGCAGTCTTTAGCTTAGTCATATTTAAAGCCCATGACAACCTCTGCAGATGTAAGACAGAGGTAAAAATAACAGCGGGGATGTAGAAGATGGTTTGAAACAGACAGCAAGGTGTTTTGAGCCAGGTATGCTTAAGCAGCAAAGATGATGTAAGGTTGTTTACCAGGTAATCCCCGGTGGATTCTTTTGTCTGAAATGGGCAGAGTGACTGAGCATGTATGAATCCCACTCGGCATACTTGGTAGGTCAGCTGGCTTATTCTGCAGGTTGTCCCTGCTGCAGCAAAGCAGGGCATCTGCCCCACACTCCCACTCTGCTCAGAGCAGCCCCGTTCCACAGGAGAAAGTATGGGAAGAAAATGCTGCAAAATCAGAGCCACTTTTTCTAGCCCCACTTGACAGAAGTCAGCATGGCTGAGATTTACATTTGAGAAGCAGCAAGCGGCAGACTTGTCTACCTCTGTCCCTGCCTGGGAACCTGGAAACAGTCTAAACTTATCACATCACCTGTCTCCAGATACCTGTTCACAACAGCATGGATTTTACTTGAAGTGAACTCATGTCTATCCCATGCATAGTGGGATATGTCATTTTTATACAGCAGCTCTCACAGGTAACATTGGCCTGCATTTTGGTCGAAATGCCACCTGGCAATATCAGAAAGACCAAGTGTTGCCCAAGGACTGAACCAAAGTGTCAGAAGGCAGCTCACAGCAGGACTCCTTAACATTATTCCATCAGAGGCCATCTGATTGACTTATTGGCTCCCTGGAAATACCTTTTAGTGGGATCTACTGTGGAGATAACAAGAAAGAGCTTATCCCTCTTCTGTAAGCTTTAGTACAGAAAACAAATAATCATGTGAACAACAGAGCTAATGAAGCTCAGTCTCTGCTGCCATCTGTTCCATATAGCTGGATTTTGCTGGCTTGACAATACCTCTGTTCTGTAAAGACACTACTGCAGTCTGGCTTTTACCTGGCTTTTACCTGGGTGCTTATTTTCATGAAACTGTTCTCTAAAGTGGGTTGAAAGCTGCCTGTAGTTCAAAAGCTAGTAGAGTGGAATAGACACACAGACATGTACAAACTCACAGAGGCTGAGGAAACTTAATTTCCTAGGAGGACCAGGCTGAAGAATAAGCTGTAACATTCATTTCCTAGAGAGACGGGAAGAAAATCCATCAATAGAGAACTACAACTTAAATGTATCCCCAAGTAATACTGCTCTCAGAACTTGATTATGTGTTCCACTGCTAAAACAGCATCCAACTCTCTCATTTTCAGGTGCTTATGTCACTTGCATTCAGACTGTTGAAGAAAGAAGTCATCGTGTCAACAGTCAATGATGAAGTAAATGTTCAGAATTAATTTTGTTCAAAGACCAGATCTCTCTCATATGGCCAGCCAGTGCAGTACAGCCCACCAGGGCACTGAGACTGGGTTTGCATCAGAAGGTCCATAAGCTCACAGCAGCACGGGAAGCCCATCCTGACGTACTGGGGAGCAGAGGATGCGTCATCTGTCAGTCGTGGTTGGCGCTCAGGCTCTTTCAAGAGAAAGAAATAAATATCATGACAATCTTACCTGTCAGATACTGAAGGACTGTCAAATCCGAATTTCTCAAATACTTTTATCCTCACGTGACGAGGTTGTCACCTATGACTGACAGTTCTGACATTTCAGACTTTATGTTCTGACATTTCAGACCCACACCATTTGGGGTGGCATGATGCCTGTCTGCCTCCCAGAGAACATCCCAGGGAACAAGGGGAAAGCTGGGAAGAGCATTCCAGGCTAGGAAAGCCCACCCTCGAGGGAGACTTTTTTGCTTTTATTTACTTTGTATTCCCATCTTGGCTGGCTACCAACATCAGAGCCAGAGGATGGCTAAGGGGACTCCAAAAGGGAGAGCATTCCCCTTCAGCATGGGAGCCACGGCACTGGCAGCCTAGGAGGTGCAGCCTCTGTTTCTCAGTGCTGCAGTGGGGATCTGTCTGTGTCTCTCCTCCCTGATCAGTAGGAGGCTTTCTGCAGGGGGAAGGTTGTCAGGGAAAGGGTCAATTGGTAACCCTGAGGGAAGGGCCCAGATCTGGGAGTAATGAGGCTCAAAGAATGACTCTCTCCAGTCTTGGCGCTTTCCAAAAGTGAGGAATCTATGGCCTCCCTGAAGTTCTGGGAAGACAATCATCAATGTGTACTGGTGTAGCTTGGCTCTGGCCATAAGAGAGGGATTCAGCTTTCTTCCCTGTATCACATCATACAATACCGTATTGTATCATATCATATCATATCAGCCCCTCTCTACAAGAAAAACATGGAGATGCTGGAGCACTGAAGAAAGGAAAGAGAGCTGGTGAAGGGTCTGAAGCACATCTTATGAGGAGCGAATAAGGAAACAAGTGATAGGCCTCAAGTCACACCAGGGGAAGTTTAGATTGGACATTGGGAGAAATTTCTTCACTGAAAACATGGTCAGGCATTAGAACTAGCTGCCCAGGGAAGTGGTGGGATCAACAACCCTGGAAGTGTTCAAAAAACATGCAGATGTGGCAACCTGGGGACATGGGTTAGTGGTGAACATGGCAGTGCTGGGTTATCAGTTGGACTTGGTGAACTTAGAGGTCTCTTCCAACCTTAACAATTTTATGATTCTGTGATAATCATGTAATATCTTTGTCCCTGGACAAAGATTATATGCCCCAGCACCATCTTTTTGGCTGGACCCTGGAGAGGGCTCTTGTTGCCAGGGTACAGCCGGCAGAGATGCCCTGTGCATACAGTCAGCCTCAGCTCCTTTGTTGCTATTTGAAAGAAGCACCTCGTGTGACTCCATGCATTGGGACACAAACCAGACCACTCATTAATATTCTGCCAACAACGCTCCTCCCTTCCCCTTCCCCAGTAGAGACAACATGAAAAAAACACAAAAACCTGTTGTTCTGTCTTCCCTCTATTACTTATTTTCCCTGTGGCAAGGACCATCTGGTCCTGGCAGACCAGCTGTGGCAAAAGCAGTGGTGCCTCACGGGAATTGCCTTGTCAGATCCGGTCCCTATCTCAGTGACCCCATGAAGCTCCCAGGATACTCTGCAGCCGATCCCTACAGTATCTTCTTTTCAGATATTTGGTTTAGAGACACTTTAGTTCTCGTTGCTTCTGCCCCTGAAGCTAAAAACCCAGATCTTCCCCTTTCCTGTGATGGAGCATCTTTGGACAGTTTCCTGTCCACCTCTGGCTCTTTCTAGAATTGGTTTCTGCACCGTGTCTCACCTGATGCTACTACTCAAGCCAAGAAATGTCCCCAGGCTGCCTTCTGAGTCTCTCTGTTGTTTTCATATCTTGCCATAGCAGGTGCTTGGTACTGACTGCATGATGCAAAGCCATGGTCTGCTGAGCAGTGCTGGCAGCCTTGCCCTCGCCTAGACATGGAGAGAGTACATGATGATGTTGCTTGAACATTGCTGTGGGTGCTGCTGTGGGGAGAGGGGCTAACGTGACAGTGAGGGCTGAGATTAGGTGTGTGATAGGGTTGAGGGGAAGATGGACTCTTCCTCAATCCATGGGAATCTATCCCTGCAATAGGCTGCTTCTTGGCTTGGGGTCTAAAGACCACATAAAGACCACATTCTGCAGGATGTGAGGAGCAAGGCTTGTCTGTGATATTTGCAGATGGGTTTGGGAGAGCCTCAGTCCTGGTGCCTTCAGCCAGGTTACTCTTAGAAAAATGGAAGATGAGCTTAGTGGAGCACGTATCTACAGTCCCTCCTCCAGCCCACCCTGCCTCAGAAGACTTCTCATGCTGGCCCAAGCAAGGGAGAGCACAGGACAAACCAGTCTAAGACAGAGAGAGCATTGGCGCACAGACGTATTGTTAGAGCCTGTGCATGACTATCAGCCTGCCCTCCCACAAGCTAGTTTGGGAATGAGAGAGTTAGAAATTCTGTGGAGAAAGCAGAGAACTGCAGACAGTTCACCAAAAGCCTTACAGACACATGTTCCCGTCCCATCCCAGGTTTTTTGCCTCCTTTACTCTTCCTCTACACACAAGCAGAAGCTTGGGTGGCAGAAACCAGGTCAGCAGTAAGAGGTTAATTAGTGCACAGCTTAATGCTGGGTGCCACGTGGTCTGTCCTAACAACTTCATTACATGCGACAGGGTGCTGCACTCACATCATCTTGCTGGGTTTTTGCTTATTGTGTTCTGCAAAGAAGGCCTGCCTCATGTCTGTCTGTCTGTCTGTAAGTGCTCTCTGACACGAGGCAGGCAGAGTATTTTTACAGATGTAAATGCTCCAAGTGCCTTGTTCCATCCTAGTACAGAATACCCCACCTGTTCCTGACTCAGAACCTCAAAAGAAAGTTATTTCCAAGATGGAAATGAACACAGTCAGCCACAGTAATTTCTTAATTTTTTTAGAAAAAAAAATGAGTTTATTTCCTTTTAAACCTCTAACACTATGACTATGCTCGCATATATTGAAAACACCCTTTTCTGCACTGACTTGCTTCTTTTTCAGTTCTGATTTTCGGCTTGGGGTTTTTTATTGCTGGGAGTTTTATAGGATTATTGGAGCTCCTGTAAAAAAGAAAACCACTGAACACCAAACCAGCAACCACACACTGAGTGAAACCTGTTGTAAACACTTTCAGTGTCAGATATGCTGGAAAATCCAAAGAGAATATAGTGTTGAAATAAGCTTCAGTAAGAAATGTTCTTAAACATTCTACTGAGGATTGTATTGAGTATTTTAGATTGATTTTTAATGTGGGTTTTCTTCCAGATGGTTGAGGAAGGATACTGCTGAGACAGATAACAGCTTTAAATGCACACGCCTGTTTAACTTGACAGCTTGCAAACAGTGGAGTGACAAAGTTCATGAGCTGCACAAGGAGCCATCTCAAGCTCTCCACAACTATAACTTATGACCAGCACCCCACCCGTAGGGCCCCCACCTTGTGAGCCAGCACCTCTGAGACACAAATGTACCTGCATGGGCTGTATTGTTCCCTCACTGTGCAGGTGGGGATTTGGCTCACAGCAAACCCGATGTGCCTGAGGAGCAGGGTGAAGGCTTCCTCAAGACATCAGACTCAACGAGAGCAGGGGATGCCTGGGCCAGCCATGCAGGAGGGCTCTCTGTCCCAGGGCATCCAGCTCCCTGCTCAGGGCTGTGCAATACATGATGTGCCCCAGAGCCCCAAACTAAATGCCCTGTGCTGAGGGCTTGGCTCTGGTACCATGGCACTGAGGTTGTGGGGAGGGCCTCAGTCTTTCGTTCATGGAAGATAAGGGAGAGCTCTTAGTGGAGGAGTGTGTGGCAATGGAATGACGTTACCTGCATGCAGATCTGAGGAGTGAGCAACGTGGCTCACATCGGAAGCTTTGTGGTCCCTAGAGCTGGGGAAGGAGAGTATCTTCATGGGATGGTGTCCAAATGGATGGAATCTGGTTGAGTGAAAACAAGAGCAAGAAAGCTTTCTCTCTGAGGTGCTGGCAAGAAGGGTGATTGAGCTGCAGCACAAGGGTACTGTCTCCCATTGCCTGCTTGCTGCTTTTCCGGGAAAATAGGCTCTGGCCACTAAGCAAACAGGACCACCACAAATAAATTCCTCAGCAGACAAATCTATCAGTTTTATCCTCTCCACAGAAACAACCTGAAATACCTCAAGTAAAAGCCAGCAGCTCAGGCTAAAACTGGGCCATGTGATTCACAATTTATCCTTTTGCTTATTTTTTCTCAGCAATGTATACTCAAGGTTTTTCATCTTCATCTATATCAAAGGCTGATCTTTTGTTCTTTTCTATTGCTTTCGTTGGTGTTTGGAACAGCAGATTTATTTGTACAGAACTAGGTAAGCTTTGGTGTTTCTCAATGTGATTTTTCAAGTGCGTAGTGTTGCTCTTATACATTTCCTTTTCATCAGAAAAGCAGACTGGTCTTTCTTTTGTAATGCAAGCCTAAAAACTGACCAGGTGCCAGTTTCTGTTGTTACTGGGTTCCAGCTGCAGATGTCAATTTGCTGGCATGCAGTCTAAGTTCAGCCTCAGATGAAAGGATACTGCAGACAGCAGAGGCAGAGGGTTTGGTGCAGAGTGGTAAAATGCATTTCCTATTGGCAAAAGGATCAATCTGCCCCTGAAGGTCACTCTGAGGAGAATTCCAGATGTTACAGTGAGGAAATGAAGAGGAGGGATAGAGGGATTCCGCTTAAACAAGTGAGAATGAGCAGAAGAAGGACCAGAAATAAGTAGGAAAGGGAATCTGCAAAGGAAGAGCCATTTGAAGAAAAGAAGAATAAAATTAGAGGGATAGCAGCACAAAAAGGAAGATGAGATGGGGAGCCAGGTGTGGGGATTTGGTGTCTGAGATGCATGGAGTGGGTACCATGACGAGGATGGGACAAGACATATGCAAAGCATTGAGCGAGCAGGCAGGAAAGGGAGTCACTGTACTTGTATTTACTCGTGCCCCTGGGATCCTAAAAAGCTTATTTTAATTCTCAATAGTAAAAAAGATCTCCTGGTGTTTTTAGATAGTTTTCGGGACAATTAAAACAGTGGTTGAAACTCAAATGTGCTGCATGTGAATGAGAAATAAGACATGAGCACAGATTGTATCTTTAAGAGGCCACTATGCAAACCCCACTGTGACAAACAGAAAAGTGCATCATTGTCTCAGCCCAGCTGCTGAACACAGGTGACTGACTTTCCATGAAAAGGAATTCAGACTGGGCTGCTTTTGTCACCAAACTCATCCATTGTTTTTGATCTTATTAAATGGTGTGTTCAAGCTTACAGTTTGGAGACCTTTGTGTCCTTACCACTCTGTACATCTAGTTAGTGAGTAAAAGGACATAAACCTCATTGCAAATTGCCATTCTAGGCATTATGTCCTCATCCTACACGCACCAGCTTAGTCCAGCCTTGTTTCACTGCCCCTTAGACTCCAGGCAGCTGGGGTAATAATCTTGACACCTCAGCTATTGCCTTTTTTTCAGGCTAACTTGCACATTGGATGTAAGATAGGTATTCATATACAGGCAACATTAAAAAAAGGTTCATTTAAAAGGACAAATCTTCTCTTGCCTGGAAAATCAGGCTCTAATTAAGCCTGAGAACAGGAGAAGAGCCTCTGCAACATATGTCTGGCTTCTAAAATGCTATTGCAATGTTACAGTACAGTTCTTTCCATAAGAGAGATAAAAATAAGATTAAAAAGTCTAAGGGCATGAAAATCAAGCAAGATTAACAGCCACTAAGACAGATGTTTAGCTACCTTCTGCTGCTCTGACCCAGAGTAAAACCTTTCATTTCTAGCTTTCCTTCTCAGGTGCTCTCCTCTATTTGCATGCTTATATCCATTTCCTCATCTGCTTGGAAGAAAGTTGTTAAGATGTTCTCAGTTTTGACCTCAAAACAAAGTGTATTGCACAGACAATTGTCCTGGCTTGCTATTTTCATCACAGAATTCATGCCTTGCACCCCCGTCTGCATTACGTCAATGTAACTTCATGGGTCTTTGCTGAGCAGGTACTTTACAACCCAGGTTTGCTCTGTGTAGTGTTCTTGCATAGCTGATTTCTAATCCCATCCTTACCCCACAAATTATGTCCATCTTGATCGCTTAATTAAGATTTGTTTTCCATTTCCATGCTGGTGATTTTTCTATAGAGCCTTCACCTTAAAATTTGCTTTCCCAATGACTCCAAAACTATTTGCTTGTCTGCCTTCATGCTCCTCTTTTTGATACTACTCTTTCTTTTTTTTATTTTGGTTTCTCCAACCTTTTACAAGATAAATCACTCCTGTACTGTAGTCACTGTTTTACTCATTTGTTCTCTGGCACACAGTACCTGGATGAGGTTCTTACATACCATCTGTTTCACAGCATCCATTGCCTTGCAGTTCTCCCTCATCTAATAAGCTCTCAAATCAAGCTTTGGTAGCCTCTGGAGAATGGATTCTATGTTTTCCTTTTAACAGTGATGATGTGAAAGGTGCAAACATTGTGGTCAGTTGAAAAGAATGAATGTTTTAGATGCCGGGCTCTAAAGCAACTTTCCTAAAGCCACTCTTCTTGACCACATGCAGAGCAGTGATTGCTAATAATTACTATGTATAAAGATGCATGAAACAACACACATTTGTATGAAAAAGATTCTATATTTTCTTTCTTGTTACTTTCCTATCAAGACAGAAATGACTCCACCAGCATTCAAACAATCTGATATCTACAGTAAATAGGGACAGCAATAACCTTCAAAAGCTCTCATTCTAATTTTCCACTTGGTGAACAAGACTAGGTATTTTTCTATTTCAGTATGTTCTGAAAGTTATTCATTATTGAAAAGACCATGGCAATCATAGCTACAACCTTTAGAAAATAAAAATTAATTTCTTCACATGTAACTGAATAGTGTTTGTCCCTCTGGACAGTAAAGTCTCGAGTTCAGGTAGTGTAAAACAAAATTGTTTCCACTTTTTGAGACAGAAGGGTAAATTTAGGCCAACTGAGCTGTAAGACTTTCAGTGTTTTGTCTTCTGGCTGATTATCAGGGTAATGTTGAATTTGATTTAATTTCACTGAAGAAGAAATTTATATCCTCTATCCAACAACCTTTTTCTTATTTGACTGGTCCACTTACTCCCTTTCTGCACCAATTTTAGGGGTTTTAAGTGTTCCTAATTGAAATTTAAAAATGAATACATATTCTTTTTCTTTCCTTCTTTTGTCTTCATCAAGAAGGTATCTGAATATTAAACCAAGTGACCTTTTATGCTAACAAATCTGAAATGCCATCATTGTGCACTTTATGAATATACAGACTGGGAGGGCAGGAGCTTCAAAAGACATCTCAAGAGGACAGAGTGGAACTTAGAGACCAGGAGAAATAATAAAGCCAAGTCTGTACAGTGTCTGAAATATCAAAAGACAGCTAAACACTCTGCTATGGAAAGCCTGCATACAGTGACCACTGAAGGCAGGATTTCCTAAGCACAGAAAGCACCTCAAAAAGGTAATTTGCATGAAAGGCCAGACAAAGTCACTTTTTCTTAAAAAACAAGAGAAACATACCTAAAGAGAAACCTGAATGGATGAAAAAGAAAACAAATCTCATGGAACAGGAGAAGGGAAACTTGTCCCCACATCACCTGGCTGGTGAGCTCTATGCAGCTCCGTTTGCACCCATATTGGTTGGGAGAGCGCTGGAGAGCCAGGACAGTGGCACAGAGAGATCATAGTGAAGAAAGAAGTTGTTCTGATCACCTTGCATAGAAGACTAATAGCCAAGCCAGAACATGACAGAGAAGTAAATCTCCAAATCAGCTGTAGTATTCGGGTGATTAAAAAGAATCCTTTAAGTATCCTATTGAATTTTCAAAGTCTAGTGCTAGCAGACTCCTCAGGAGAAAGTGACTAGGATAAAAGCACATACTTTTCATTTGAAATTGTAGATGCAAATAGAACTGTGTTTCTGAGAAACCATGCAAGGTGCTTGAGAATCAAAATAAGTTTGTTGATCTCAAAGCAATCTGCAAAGTTGCAAGTGTCCATTTGGAGGCAGGTGCCATCAGGTGCAGGAAAAAGGGGAGAAATCCCTCTGCTTTGTATTATCTTACGTCCTTCTGGCAAGTGGCAGCAGGTTTAAGAAAACCTGCATTGTCACAAAGAAAATATAAAAAGCCTTTAGTTTGTTGTGACCCAGAAGAGAAAAACTGCTTGACCCTTATTGCTCATGAGATCTAACAACAGTTGAATAAAACATGGAGTAAGCTGCTAGAATTCAAACCTTTAGATGGAGTCCATGATCCATGTGACTACCAATGAGCTCAACCACTTCAAGGTTTTTTCAAATTATCAGCACATGTCAGGTTCCCCACTTTGGTACTAAATTAGTGCTACACATGGTAATAGGTAATAGGCCTACATTTACAGCTCTTAAGGTTTGGCACCACAAATACTCGTGTCCATCACCCTTGCATTTGGTTGGTGATTTTTGTTAATCACTTAGGCTTTTTGGCTAGCACTTTGGTTGTGTCTTCTGCAGAGAAATCAGTGCTAAAAGCAAAACCATCTTTAAGAAACAAAACAAAAATAAAATTACTGCAACAATAGCCCATAACTGGGTCTCAGACATCATCTGAGAACCCATATATTACGTTCCTCAATACTGCTAAACAGATAATTTTAATATTAATTTTGCAACAGTTCATAATGAACAGAGGAAAGCAAAGACTGGTGACCCAGTCCAAGATGATATGGAAGGCAAGACCAAATATCCAGTGTTTCAGGACAAAAAGCACAAGGCAGAATAATGTGCAAAAAATCTTACTTAGGTCATTCTCTTCCCATTTCCTAGGTGCCTGACAGAATTAGACTCAAGCATTAAACCTCGTCTTTAATAGGTACCTAAGGTGCCTGTTGATATTATTTGTTCTGTATAACTGTCATGTCTTAATTGCTTTGGAACTTCTAGGAAAAAAAGTATTAAGTCTATCAGTCTGCAGATTGAAAGCTATTTAAAAATTGGAAACAACAGGCAAGACTTTTCAGGATAAACATGAATCAGTAATCATTAGTCCCATTGCAGGGACTGGTGCTGGAACCAGTTCAATTAAGAATTTTTTTCAATGACCTAAAGAACCTATTTCATAATTAATTTCCCAAGTTTGCAGATGGTGCTGAGGTTTTTCCAGTGGTCCAGTGCTATACTAAAGGCAAGTAACTCCAGAAAGAACTGATGTAGGCAGAAAGGTGGCAGGTATATTCAGGGCAGAGAAATATGAAGTGATGCAAAAGTAATCTGAAGCACACTTCCTTTATGTTCAACTACTATCTAACAGAGAGGATATCTTGGAGTACTCATTGACAGGTCAAAAAATAATTGAATAAAGAGCAGCAGCCAAAAAGGCCACTAAAATATTTAACATCATCAGGAGGGGACCTAGGAATAAAATCAAGGGCATCATTTTGCTTCTATATATAACCAAGTCCTGTACTGAGTTCTGTGGGTTATTATGGCCTTCATATCTCAAGAGAAATGGGCTGCAGTTAGAGATAGTGCCAACAAAGGCAACTACAAAAATCAAGACTGTGAAGCAGCTGCTTCATTCTGAGAGTCCCTCATTCTGGGACTCTTTGAGGGGAAGACTGACAAGAGAAACCTGACTCAGGTTTTGAAGGTCTTTAAGGTGGGAGGCAAATGGAATTCAGAAATCACAGCACATCCCACCGAATCTTACCTTTAATAGCCTTAATAAAAGAGTTTTGGATGGTGGGGCAGTACCAAAGTAATGGACCACTGAAAGTGCTGAAATTTTCATATCCTCTTTAAATAGAATTGACTTTTTCAAACATTCCAGGCAGAATATTGGGTTAAATAGGGCTTGATCTGATTGGGCTGTAGAGGATTTGATCTGACCTGCGAGGACAATTCTTGTGTTCAGGAGATCTTTGATAGCGCAATCAAAGATCTGCAATAGTGCAGCCTCCTCGGGCTTTCCCCAGTAAGGACTAAACTATTTGAAGGAAAAGGAAACAAACCCTGCCTGCAGCTCCCCTATAAATCTTCCCCCAATTGCCAGCCACATGGTCACATAATTTCTAATCTGCATAATATGCAGATTGACTGATTGTAATTGTCCTTTTTTTTTTTTTCTGGTAGAGAATATGATACAATGCTATGATATAACAGACCATGACTTCTATGAAGATATGGATTTTCTCACCCCTTCTGTGTCCAGAATTAGAGTGCTAAGTGAAGGTTTTGCAGGTGGTGCCTGCTGTTTAGTGAGACAAAACCTTTCTATTTTTGATGTGTTCCCAGATACAGACCTTAACCACAAGCCTGGATAAAGTCTTTCCTCTATTGAACAAATAATTCTGTTAGAATCATAGAGAGAAGCTACCTTTATCTTTATTTTCACATTTGAAGAACCATTGACTTCTGATGTGCCTGCCAGGGCTTATATTTAATGAGGAATTGTTTACACTGACAACTGCATTCAGCTTGGCTGTTGAGCTGAAATATTTGCAATGAACAAAAGAAAATCCTTACTGTCCTTCTTACCCATTAAATAGCACTGGTGCTTACCTGAGGTAACTTACTGTTGCAAACTGGTCTTTTATTCAGTCATATGTGTCACAACTTCCCCTTTGTAAAATGGGGACAATAACAGTGAGATTGGCTATAAAAGTAACGTTTTCTTCCATGACAGTGAAATTGAGATGAGCAATGACTGTGCACACAAAGCTCCCAGATGCTTTGTTGAAGTTGTTCAGCAAAGTGGACTCAGGCTCTTCTTGCACCATTCTTCAGAAAGGCATGAATACAGTTCAGATACTCCAGTGGATTTTTTTACATGTTCACAGGGCAAGAGCAGCTCTGGTTTTCACTCTTATTTTCAGCCAGGAGTTTAGCACCAGAGGATATAGAAGTGGAACCAAAATCTCCAGAATTTACATTCCCACTTTTTCTTTCAGACAAAAGGACCAAAACAAATTTCCCTCCTTCGCAATGGCTTCATTGTCTTAAAAAAAAAAGCAAGCAGGGTAATTAATATTCATTGGTTATCCTCATGAAGGAAAGGAGTTTTCACAGCAAGCTAGGTGAATTAAGCCCTGGAGAAAGGCAGGTATTACATTGCCTGCTGTTTCCTCGCCTTGCTATCTCCTGGTTCATAAAGCAAGTGCTTTGTCTCCCTGCAGAACCTGACAGCCTGAGTAACACGGGTCATTGCCTCGCTGCAAAGCAAGAGAGAACAAAGGAGCACGATGTTTGTGGAAATGTTTCTTGCAGACCAAGCACATTGTGTTGGCTGGGAAGGTGGGAGGTCAGAGGAGACTGGCACACCACCAGTGCCAGCAAGGCTGCACCTGTGAGTGGTGGGAATGGTGAGCCGGCATCTCCTCCTCTGGGTGACACTCAGGCAGAGAATTCCCATTTGATGAGGAATTTAGAAGTATTTGCAATTTGGGCAAACCAGGTTGATCAATAATCTACTGCTATGAAATGCCAAATTGAAATATTTCCAGTTGGCATGGCAGGCTTTTCTCTTTGTCTCTGCCAGGTTCTCAGCACATGAACTCCAGTGGAAGGAAAACCCTTGGGGGCTGCCTCATGTACCCTTTTGCAGAGCTTACTCACAGTGTATGTATCCAAAATGGAGGTAAAACTGACCTGGAGAGGACTTGGGCTCACACCTTGTCACATGCTACAGGGTGGCAGGTTTGCAAACCATGGTTGTGAGAAACCATGCAAAACTCTCACAGGAAATCTGAAATTCAGAACAGTGATAATATTTGTAATAATCCAAATCATAGAAACAGCTATGTTTCAAAGAGGAATGTTCAGGCTGATGTTAATACAACGTGACAGGTTGGGTTGTGAACCAGTCAGTTTGAAATGGACAGAGTTCAGGTGGGAAAGTTTTCAGTAGAGCTGAGACCTTCAAATATTAGGGATTGTCCAGCATGTACACCCCTAATTTTAGTTTCTCCTCGTTTAACCCCTGTTTCTGCCACATCCGTTGTTTTCTACCACTGGATCATAAAAATTCTTATTTGGATGCAATGTAAGTGACTCACAGTAAACCATGCATTCAGCAGGAATGGAGAAATTTTCGGTGTGTATCCACAAATAATTTGATTTTTACTCATTTGGTTGCTATGCCTAATAATTTAATGAAAGTTTTCTGAAACAAAATGTCAGCCTGTGGCATGACTGCAAATTATTCAATAGATGTATTCTTACTTGTGTTCATTATTCTTGCAAATCTGCATTAAAACACTGGCTGACCTCAGTGACTGATGTAAGCACTCCACTTCATTAATTACCTATGCTTCTAATTAAGCCTTTTCTATAGCTTACTGTCCCAGGTAAGATGGGATATGCACATTCTTCATGTATGTTATGTATATTTAAAGTAATATAACATTACAGACAAAAATATTATTAAAAAAACAAAAACAAAAACAAAAACAAAAGCACAGGCTAGAGATGTTCTGAGCCCAGTGAAAACCTGACAGACAGTGGGAAATGCTTTCTTTCCAGCCATGGCAACCACACAGAAGAGATTCGCATCTGTGAATCTCAGTCTTTTAGACTGGAGATCAAACTAGTCTTGGATATTAAAAAGATCCTGAATTCTGAATTTTGCTGGCAACTTGCTGCCTCGACTAAAATCTATGGCAAAAGGGTCATGTTTTTAGGAGAGTCAAAACACTGCCCCTGGTATAGAAAGCAGACACATTTCATGGGAACTAGCTCCCCTGTCCAATCTTCGTGAGGTAGGTTTGACTGACAGAGACCAGTGCAGGGGATGAGGTTTTCCTCTTCATCCAATTTAATACTTTTAGAAGGAGACAGAGATTTATCAGGTGCAACAAGTGATTAGAAGAGCAATTAATAAATTTTTTCCTTTCTATTTTAATATTTGCAATAATTTTTTTTATCTTCCAGATCTGTTCCTTAAGCTCCATGGTAATCTGTGGCAGAGATGAAACCAAGAAATGACTCTGCAAACACAAAATTAAATTCTCCACTCCTACATGTCTTCAAATGACATCAGTCCCTTGGGGGTTTTTTCTGCCAGAGGATTTCTTCCTGTGCATCATCACAGCATCTTGGTCACTATGGGCAACACATCTAGGCTAAGCCAGCTCTCTGTATTCCCTAGGCTTCCCTAGGAAAAACAGATGCTTTCAGAGGGCAATTCAACCTTCGCTTTTGGCTGGATAAGAGGAATCACAACCAAAGAGTCTGGAAAGAGACACACCTGGCTCACAGTCCCACCAAGTTAGCCAGGCAAAGACAGAATAAAGAGGGAGCAAAACCAGCCACACACAGTCTACAGTTATTGTAAAATATTTGGCTAGAGGTGAATTATTTGTGCAAACAAGATGAGATTCAAAAAATCCCAGCAATCCCTGGTTTTGGCATAGAGGGAGGCAGGCACCATGTTTGGCTTTACTCGGTCCTGCCTTTGCAGCATCTTTTTTCTCTTCTGTGCTTTTCTTCTCTCAGTGCTATTTTATGGAAAACCTGGAAAGCCTGAAGTCTCAGCAGTGTTAGAATGCAGGGCAGGGGCAAAGAAAATACCTAGTGAAACTTGTCAGATGTTGAATCCCAAGAGCAGAATGGTGGCACAAGGTTCAAATATGGATTTTTCAACCAAAGTGAAATTTTGTTGAAATCTGACAGCAAATTTCAGGTTTGCTTGTGGGAAGGGGTGAAAAGGGCAGAAAACATTGCAATACCACAAGGTCTATTCTCCTAGGAAATCAAGCAAGAAGAATGATTCAAATTCTCCACTAACCAATTTGTATGGGGAAAAAAATAGATATCTCTTGTCTCAAGCATTCTTTGTAAAACACACCAACCAAGGCTACTGGTGCATCACAAGATGGAGAAGACAATGTTCAGAAAACTAGGAAATTTGTAGGAATAGGAATTTGTAGGAAATTTGCATATGATACTGCTGCAGGCAAAAGACTGGAAAAAGAGGTTTTTTTACCAAAAATACAGCATGAATTTTCAACCTGGTATGATACAATTACCTGCCTGCATTTAAATGGCACTGCACAAACACTATTGCATATTGCATTTAAATAGCATTTCTTCTAAGACCAGATGGTTAAGTGGCTTGCTTCACAAGTGCCACATTTTAGCGACCTGGAAAGGTTGTTACTTTCGATCCTCATTTTCATTTACTTAAACAATAATGATGAAAGAAGAGGATGCTTCAGGCAGACTCAGGTTAATAGGTATAAATTGTGCTCTGGAGTATTGACTCTTTCAAGTCAGTTATTGATTCCTATAAAACAGCCTGCATCTAATTATTTTTTATGCTAGAAAGTGTATATGAATTAACCACATGCATATAAGGTCAAATCCTGAAATTTGTGTTCAGTTTTCGGTTCAATATTTATTGAAGTAACATTCCCACTGAAGTGTGGCCAGAGATCAAAGGAAAGCTCACTTTGTTCATTGATGCTTCTACACACACACGCTCACACACATGCCAGAGTTTATCGAGCGGTCTGGTGGCCAGTGCACTCTGCCTGTTGTGGAAGGTCCAGCAGAGCTGAGGCCTGAGTTTCATTTAAACCACCCAACTCCTAAATAAAGGTGTGCTGACCCCTGGGCTGTAGGTCAGTTCATGATGTGTTTACGTTAATCAAGTATATTTTAACCTGGAATGTCATCTTTGACATGAAGGACATCCCCAAAGCAAGTTTTCACAACTAGTACATTCCTTCTGAAATTTTCATGACTGAGAAATTCATGCTTTTCAACACCATGAAAAAAAGTAGAACCCAGTTCCTGAGCCACTCCATGATTTGTGTCACAGACATTGAGAACTGCTGACATTGGGATGTCGCTGGACAAAGAGTGAGAGGGGGACTCATTTGCTCAGACTGACATATCCAGGGAAAAGACATTGAATTATTCATCCTCCAGTTCCCTTATCATCACCAGAGAGAAACAAGCTCTCATGAGAATAATCCCACGCTATCATGCACAGCTAAAATAGAGCAGACGATTCAAATCCCAAATGTGCAATTTTCCCTCGATTACGTCAAGGGACCTTAGTGATGAGCAACTGAGGCGTATATTTCTTCAGCAAGGTGAGGCAAATCCCAGTCCAAGGGCCCTTTCCTTGAAGGGATAAGGTCACGGAGAAGGGATGTCATGCCTGTCGTCACGCTCCAGATCCATTGCCAAGGGGGTGGCAGAAGCCAGGCTACACCTGTGTCCCAAACCACTGGGACATGTGGCCATTCCATGTAGCAGGATGCTTTGCCCTGATAAAGTTTATCTGCTTGGCCACTTTCCATACAGTCAGATTTTTCCACGTGCTTGAAGTCTATGGGCTTTCTCCTGTGGATGTGGGACATCTGTCCACAGTTACATCCCAGGGACTGAAAGAAAGAAGAAATATTCCATGGCTGGAGCGTGATGAGATACATCAACCTCTACTTAATGGGTTTTTTGCTAGCTTTAATATGTAATTGCTTTAATGTAATTGCTTTAATATAGTGCACTTTATGTTATATCAACTAGTGGTTTTAGTTTCTATACTGTGTAGTAAGTCATCCTAATGAAGATCTTCTGTCTGTTCATTTGTCTTAATAACTCATCTTCTAGAAATACGTCTGACTTGCCATCATTAAACTTGCGGGACAAAGTTGCAAAACCTAAACTGTTAACAAAATCAAAGGCTAAGGAAGGATTGACCTTCATTTAAACCCCTTTCTAGGAAGGAGTTTAAATACACCAAGGAGTCTTTTCTGCACCTCAGACTCAAAGAGAGGGCTCCTTTAGCAAACTTTGTCTGAAGCACCCACTCCACCCGCAACATTCCATCAGACTGCAATTCCATCCAGCACTTTGCAGCAATGTTGATGGGTATTTGGGGTTTGTGAAAAAAACATTCACTTCATATTTAATAAAATTACTCCAGTGTCATTTGCCTCATGTATGAATCAGTCTGGTTACTTGAAGTACCCTACCGCTGACAGAGACTTCAATCTGAGTTTTGGACCCAGAAACCCTCTTGGGGAGTACTTAGCAACCGATGCACCATAAGATGCAGCAGTTTCTTTTAAGATACTGATTTAATTAGAATTAAGTGACATTCAGCACAATGAACCTTTACTTCTTGATGATCAAAAATAACACCCACACAAGAATACAGCTGTTGTTTTCAACCTCTTCCACTCAGACATGCTTCTAAAATGTGTCCATTTGTTGTAATGAAGCTCTGCATCGGCAGCTGTGTTTCTTCTGTTATTAGTTTGATCTGCTTCAAGCACCCTGAGTTTGCTTTACTCTACCAGGGCCAGCCTCCATTTCTTATAGCCTGTGCTCAAGGAACCCTAGCACTCAACATTGGTCTGTCTCAAACGTCTGCTGCCTTTCTGCTCATCACATCAGTCCTTCCAAGATGTTTCAACAGTAGGAGGGGTTGAAATCCTTACTGAAACTTGACCCTGACCTTCCTCGGTGGATTTGAGCAAATCAGAGAGTGCCTAATCAAAGCCATAATGCCTGACTGTTTCCTGTGAACAAAGCCTCCAGGAAAACCTCTGCTCAGGAGGGCTGGCTGCTGCCGAGCTGCTCATCTGCTGTCCCATCCTGGCAGACAGCTCAGCTCACACGTGGTGCCCACACCTCTTTTGTCCCCACTGCTGATCTGGCACAGTGGTTTCCCTGCCCTGCATGTCTCTAACGCTGTCTGCAAAGGGGTTTCTTAAAATCTTCTTACATAGGGAGCCAGGAAGAAACTGCTTGGAGGGAGCACTTTGGGATTCAGCTTTCTGTGAGTAATGTCACAGCATTTGAACACGTGAACTGACTGAGGGACCATATGAGTCACACAAATCTGCCTCTGAACTCCAGTCTTCCCAGCAGCAGAGCAACTGTCACTGTACCAAAACTGGCAATTCATGGATGCAAAGTGAATGTCAGACTGGATTTAAAGCCCCCTCTGAACTTCATTGCACTTGAATGTCTACTTTAAAGGTTCCCATTTTTATTCTTTTCTGCAACATTAAATTTGTCTTTCAGCCTCACTGGAAATCATCTGGCCTCTCTTTGAATGAATTGATTCTGAGCATCCAATTCATTACTGCACTATAGGGAAAAATTATCACAGAAACTCTCTGCCAAGCATCCTGATAGACAGCTGATGCAGAATTGTAAGTGGAGGGATGATTTCTTAATATTTGTCAGATTGCATGCATTAATAAGATTATTTATTCTAATAAGTGCTGGCAGCATATGTAACCTCTACCAGAAATATGTAACTATACCAGAAATTTGTTAACAAAGTTGTACAAATCAATACATCACGTACTTCTTTCTCTTGTTGGTTTTTTTTTTCTGGGTTTTGGAGAGGTTTTTTATATCTGTTAGTAATATATTTATTTATGGGCATTTGTACAGGTCCAGCTACTCCATTGTCCTGTCAGTTCAGCAAACTAATATCAAAAGCTTTAGCAAATCATGTAAGAAAGAGGGGAGATGTGTTGTGCTTTGCTACTCCTGCATCCTTTCAATAACCCATGACTCAGGGACGTCCTGAGCTCATGTGTGTGTTTAATGGGAACTTGCGGATTTTCACACCTTGTATAAACTGCTTTTTGCCCTTTTATAGCTTCTGCATCCACCTACTGGAATGAGAACAGCTAATTTTGAGCTCATAACTTTGTAAATATAGTGGAAGTTGGTTTTCCTTACATGTCTTACTTTGCAACCTACTAACACTGAATTTCATTTGCTATTTTATTACCCAATTTCTCAATAATAACAGAATCACAGAATGTTACGGGTTGGACGGAACTTTAAAAATCATCCAGTCCCAACTCCCCTGCCATGGATGGGGACACCCCCCACTAGACCAGGTTGCTCAAGGACTTATCCAATATGGCCTGGAACACCGCCAGAGTCGGGACATCCACAACCTTCTCACTGCCCTGAGGATCTCAAACTCCACCATCTCGTGGTCACTGCAGCCAAGGCTGCCTTGGAGCACTACATTCCCCACCACCTCCTCCCTGCTGCTGAGCTTCTCCTTGTTGGCTCCTCAAACACTTGCATAAGGAAGTTGCCATTGACACATTTTTATTTCTCACCTTTTATCCCTGTCCTTTAACAATCTTTTAATCTGGAACGAAACTTTCCTCTTACAACCATTTGCAGAATCTTTTGTGAGGAAAATTTCACAGAACTGTTTCTGATTTCAAAGAATATTCTGAGTTGGAAGGGACACAGAAGGATCATCAAGTCCAGCTCTTACGTGAACGGTCTGTACAGGGATTGAACCTATGACCTTGGTGTTATTGACACCATGCTCTGAGCAGCTGAGCTAATCTCAGGGCCCAGCTTGCTCAAACCTCTTCAGAAATCGACATATCTTTTTACTGACTCCTTATACACTATTCTTGTAAGGAAAGAAATTTTTCACTGTGGAAGATTTTGAAATTTGGAAAATTCTGACTCTCCCCAATTTCATCGTATTTATCCAAGAGTCTACTAATTTTGTTGGCATGAATATGTGTCGGGGGACGTTTAGGTCCATAGTATCCTTGGGGTGTCTGACTGCATGAGAACACCACAAGCCCTGACCATTCTGCTCGGTGTAAAGTGCAGGTGCCAGACTGGAGCTGAAATTAGTGTAGGTGCACCTGGGGGGAATGCCCAGGCCACCAGATCCCATAAAAGGATGGTGAGATGCTACCCCAGATTTAAAAGCTGCTGCAACTGTGGTGGATCTAGGGTGGTGACAATTTACTCCCCGGTCTCCTTTTTCTTTTTCTTTCTTTCCCTACAACCTTCTCCTTAAAATATATTGTAAACCTGACCAAAAGTCCAGTCAATGCTTTGCTAAGTGCCTTGTTCTGTCTGGATGCTTTAAAGTTTGCTAAGTAAAAGTTTGCCAAGTGCCTTATTCTATCTGGATGTTCTAAAGTTTGCAAGTAAAAGTTGTTTGTTATTGAACCTCCTGAGATTTTTGTTGCTTCTCCCACGCACCACCCAGAGTAAATCAAATTACCGTCCCATAAACCCACCCAGTGGGCCAGGGCTTTACAGAATCAGTT
Source organism: Mohoua ochrocephala (assembly GCA_013398855.1). Lineage (NCBI taxonomy): Eukaryota > Metazoa > Chordata > Aves > Passeriformes > Acanthizidae > Mohoua > Mohoua ochrocephala. The sequence goes on along the minus strand of VZTA01028432.1, from coordinate 114,778 downwards.
GGACAACGCTTTCAGGCACATGGTGTGATCCTTGGAGCTGTCTTGATCAGGGTCAGGAGTTGAACTCGATCCTTGTGGGTCCCTTTCATCTCAGGATATCCTATAATTCTACGATTCCAGCATTCTTGGCAGAGAAAACATCAAAGCTGAAATCCGCAACGATTTGTTTCTCTTGGTGTTTCTTAAAATTTGTCATCATGTTTGGAACCTTCTGTCCTCACTGTAACAAGACTGGTTTAAGAGAGATACACACCTAGAGGAACTAGTTTAGGATTTTCAGATCTGAGTCCACTGAGAATAAAGGGAAGAAGGCTATCTAGTCCCGTTTGCCTATTATTCTCTCTATAATTTTTTGTAAGACTTCTTCAACTACTCCACTTTGAGATATCTCTTCTGATCCTAGACATTTCTTTTCTACTCATCTTGTAAGGAATTTAAAAGTTTAACATCTGTTTTTTTATGTCAGTGTGATAATACATTACACATTGTATTGTTTGCCAATTAAATATTTGAATCTCCTTGATCGCAACAGAGTCATTCCCCAGGAAGATTAAAAAAAATAGCAGAGCAATTGAAGAGCAATAACTGTCTCGGTTTTATCAAATTCATACTTCATCCCAGAAGCTTAAGTGATTTGAGCAGGGTGACAGCTCCCCAGATTTAACTAGCTTGTAACAGTTTGAGATCTGTCTAATTGAGCGAGCCTAAAGTATATGACAGCACTGCTCATTTTTTTCAGTGAAGGTTTTGTAACTGGGGTCCATATTACTTTTGAGCATCAGATTGATGTGAAAACAAAAGTCATGTGGGAGAATGATATGGGTTATTGACTGCACTGCAGGGAATAGGAAGGCAGAAAGGAGAGCATTAGTGTTTACATACAGCCGAGCTAAACAAGGATGCCAAATGCTCCCCACTAAGAAGTATTTGAGCCGTGACCACTAACTAGCAATTTTCATTTTAGACAGCATATTCTTTTTCAGTTTAACACAGATCACTGCTATGGGCAAGACTTTTTCTCTTTGTTTGTTTTACAAGTTGTTAAATACTTGAAAACAGTTGAACTGGAGAAAAACATTGAGATTAGAAAAAAATCTGGTAAAAAGGTGTGTGAAACAGCTGGGATTGAAAAACAGAGTTTTCTCTATGTGGGATTTTTTTCTTCCCACAAAATCCCTATCACAGGTGTCACTTGGTTTCTCAGTTCCTTGTCAAAGGTACAATACACCTGCCCAAGGGCAGATGCAAATACCAGTCTTTCTTGGAGAGGTGTCTGGGACACTGGATCAAGGAGGAAATCTGGATCAAGGCTTGAATCCAGAGCTTGGAAGCACACATTGAGAGCAGATGCGTTCACCTGCTTCATCTCCTCTTAAGTTTTTTCATTGCTGTGAGGAAAAGATGTGCTGCTTTTACCTAAACTTAGAAAACGGAGAAAGCTTGAACACTGCACAGTGAGTTCCTGGAAGGATCACAGTTCACACCAGGTGTAAACAAGAGTAATAGCACCAGAGGAACATGTTTGGAGTTGAGTTTTGCCTTTCCCCAATTGGTTTGGAGGAAGACAACTGTATTTATAAGAAAATATGGCAGAAACCACAGGGCCTGAGACAGGTAGCAAGTGGGAAGACTGGAATTATATCTGCCTTTGAAAGCAATCTGTCACCTCAAACACGAAGTGGAGAAAGAGGAAAGAAAGATCACACCTGCTAGAGGAAATTAGCGTGTTCTTAAACACATTGTGAAGACCCTGACTTTGGCAGAACATCTCCTCTTTCCCAGGACATTTACATGATCAGTTGAAAAGTGTTCACCAGGAACCCTGTTGTCAGAGCTGGAAACCTTGGGAAGGCTCTTGCTTTTTCTCGTGAGCAAGGGATTTTTTTGCATATTACATAGGCAGGCAATATTATGAATCACTTCAGGGAGCTCTGTTTTGATTTTCTCACAACAGCTATAAAAACCTCATCTCTCCGTGGGTTTTTACTGATGCCTTGTTAGTAACTTTAAACAATTGTCATATTATTATGGGAAATACATAAAACCAAACCAAATTCTGTCTTTGGCAGGTTTCTGTCACTATAGCCTAGTCCCTGTTCCCAGTGTTACTCAGGAAATTACCAAGGACAAGTGGAAAAAACAAAACAATCTTCACATTTATTTCAACATAATCTTTTTTTAATATTATTTTAGTTACATTTGTCTTAATTTTGCTCTTAACTTTGATGTTAGTGTCTCCCAATGGAGTGATGTTTTTATGCATGTGAGTTATGTCCAGGAGAACTGAATCAAATTGCTTATTTTTGACAGCTGTCTTACACCTATCAGAGGCACAGGAGTCACCTCACTGAGCTTGTTCTGGGGAGCCCCAGCTTTATTTTCTACCTCCATTTCTCTTATGGTTAATTTCAGTACCAGACCTGCAGTTTACATATCCTCTTCCAGCAGAGAATGAAGGAAGAAAAAGGGGAAAATTACCTCCACATCACCAGCTGATTTGAAAAGGCTCAACCACAAATGTCAAAATCAAAGGTTGAATGTTTGCCACTGGACAACATCTAATCCATTATAACTAAATATGTCTATAACTATGTATGGTATCATATATATTTTAGTATTTTATATATACAACATATGATATGACTATAAAAATTACAACACTGGATCTCAGGGTTGATGGCAGGAAGAAAAAAGTTTCCTAGGCTGGTGTGGTCATGAGGACAGATTTTTGTCTCAGCCCCAGAACAGGGACTGGTCTGACACTCTCAGCAAATTTTCTGCAACCAGCAGCAACAAACAACACCTGCTTCCTAGGCAGGGGTTAAGCAGTGATACCAAGCCTGCAAAGAGCACAAGAGGCTTTGCTATAGGTTTTGTCCAGACAAAATGTGACCATGTACCTTAAGACATTATTTTTGTTTTTCTAAATGTCTCTTCTTTCAGTATATAAGAACCCTGACAACAGAATACTGGTACAATAAGTATAACTGCAAAAAAAAACAAGAGAGTGAAAACTTACATAATGGAAAATGATTTATGCAATAGATGTCATAAAACTTGTGAAGTTTGTGGATTGACAACATCAGACACTTGACACTATTTTGACCAAAGGGAGATGGGGCAATGAAAGGGATGTGCATGCAAGTAAATGTTTGGCCTTTTTTTCTGAGGTTTCTGGGGAGACACTGACAAAAGGAGAGGAGCCAAAACTGATTGTCCTGATACCTTTAAGGGACCAAGGAACAGACCAGGTGAAACCCTCCACAGGTCTGTGTTTCTACTGGCTTATGACCTATAAAGGAATAAGAAGGGATGTATCCATTACTGTTCTAAGATATTCCATGCTCATGACAAAGATGTTCTAGCCCAGTCTATGGACTGACTTACTGATAAAAAGGAATTAACATGTCAAATAAACCTTTGCAATCAGAGTTATTGTGTTATAAAGATCAAGACCTAATAAGTCATATCTGGGAAAATCACTCTTCTGCTGTCATCTGTTTTATGTTGATGCATTTTTGGTCTGGGAAAGTACATGAAAATCAGAATGCAATTTCACAGAGTCCTAGAAAAGTGTAGATTTGTTGAGTAGACATTAGATGATATCAGAAAATAAATTTTATTACACTTTTTGTTGAGCATCATATTTGTTATTTAGCAGATTTATGAGGAAAAAATGTTTCCACAGCTGTAGCCCTAGTAATATCTTTAATAATAGTCGGGTTTGGTTTGGTTTTTTATGTTGGTTTGCAGGGTAGCATGTCCTTCTGACAGAAAAGTAATCAAGTATTTTATAGATACGATACTTGGACATAATGAAATAGAATACAAACATAAATATCCCCAAAGATTGGACATGAACATTTGTTTCACAGTCAATATAAATGCAGTTGGTTCCTCTTATCTATCCTAATTTTATATAAGAAAATACCATAGATGAAACCTTTTTGAATTTGTGCATAATATTTTTTCATAGAAAAATGCTGTCATGAAGACAAGCTTTTCAGCAGGAAGGTGGAATTTCCCATTGGGACAACATTATGGAATTATGAAACTGCCCACATACCTCATTTCATCAATCTCTGAATAAAGAGTTTTAATTCAATTCAAAAGTTTTGGATTTAAAGGTGAATTTACTATTCTAAATCAGAAGCAAAGTCTCTGATATCAAATTATTTGGGTGATGAATCACTTGAACATTTTGGTGAAAAGGATGGATTGTCTCTTCTCGACAAGTATCATAATTTGCATTTTCTCTCTGTTTTAGAGAAGAATAATCAATTCTTACATTGTTTGTGTTTCTAGTCTGAAATTTTACAGGTTTAGGATAAAAATATGTCCTGTCCAATTTCAAGAAAAGCCAGCTGAGGCACTCTGAATTGCGCAGGGTAGCTGACAGGTAGCAGGACAACGTGCTTTCCAAGGCGTGTCTTCCAGATTGCAATATGTTCAGGTTATCCAGGCTTTATAATTATTCCAAAGGAGATTCCTTGGATGTATGTGCAAACCCAACCTTCACTGAAACCAATGACTTTCGGAGAGGTCTCGAAACAACTTCGTAACTTCGGAGCAGTATCCTGCCTTCGAGCCTGAAGCCTAAAATAAGTGCACCTTAAAGCAGTGTCAGTGGCATGGTGGTAGGGTTTGAGCATCCATGGATTAGAAGGACGAATTATCAGGTTCATGGTAGTATATCTAATGGAGAGAATTCTCTGGGAGATCAGTTCATGGCCTTGATTAGCTTATGAGGGAGAGCTCCTCCATAAATTCACCTTCTGATGTACAGTGCACTGCAATAATACTTCTGATAGCTAACTTCTTGGTATTAGGCCAACAGCTCAACTCTTTCACAGAAATTAGAAATGGAGTAGGTATTGTGGTTTAACCCCAGCTCAGCCCCACACAGCTGCTCACTTCACTGCAGTGGGATGGGGTACCAAATCAGAGGGGTGAAAGGGAGAAAACTTGTAGGTTGAGATAAAGACAGTTTAACAGGTACAGCAAAAGCTTTGCACAAGCAAAGCAAAACAAGGAATTGATTCACCACTTCCCATGGGCAGGCAGGTGTTCAGCTGCCTCCAGGAAAGCTGGGGTCCATCACTTGTAGGGGTGCCTTGGGAGGACAAAGCTGTGTCTCTGAATATCCTCTCCTTCCTTCTTCTCCCCCAGCTCTCTAGGCTGAGCATGATGCCATGTGGTGTGGGATATCCCTGTGGTCAGTTGGGGTCAGCTGTCCTGGCTGTGCCCACTCCCAAATCCTTGTGCACCCCCAGCCCTCTCACTGCTGGGTTGGGGTGAGGAGCAGAAAAGGCTTTGACTCTGTGCAAATGCTGCTCAGCTATAACAAAACCATCTCTCTATTATCAACCCTATTTTCAGTGCAAATCTAAAACACAGCCCCACACTAGCTACTATGAAGAAAATTACTCCAGCCAAAGCCAGCCCAGCAGGGGAGCTCTGTGTGGCTCCAAAGTGCAAATTAGAGCGTTTGAGCTCAAACAGAAGAAGCGGGAAGGAGGGAGCAGCCTGCAGCAGGAGGGCCCCGCAGCTGTGGGACCCGAGGTGACCCCACTGAGGTGTTTTCAGGCTTGTACCTGACACAGCTCTATACCTTCGCTGCTGTTCAGCTGAGCCTGAGGCATGATGCTGAGCTGAAGCACACGTGAAATTCAGCTCAATGAGCTGATGCTAAAACAGTGCTAAATGTCAGTTCTCAGCAAGGGTAATGACACTTCTGAGGCATAAATCATCTGTTGGGACACAGCCAGACAGCAGCAAATTGCAGGCTAATAAGAGAAAATACTCATGATATATGGTAGGTGTGATTAAATTTCAGGGCAAATATCTGCTAAATATGACCATAAGGATTGTAACACAGAGGAAGGGGTAGGGCAAAACCAGCATGAGCCACAAAGGAGGGTGTGACTGGCAAAGCTGAGGTGCATTTTCATCAGCGAGCCAGCACTCAAGGAAAGAGCCAGCTGAGGCTGCTGAGGGTGGTTCTGAAGAGGTACAGTTTTGGGAAGGCAAAACCACTTGGCTTCCCACAGCATAGGCTGCAATTTGAAGCAGCAGAAATACTGGCAGAGGTTGTGGTTGTAAACTGAGCAACAGCAGCAGGTGGGAACGCCATGAGCACACTGTTTTCCACACAGTGTTTCATCTTGTGATTCTATTCTACTCACCCCCTGGGAAGCCCAACATCATCCTAATCTGCACCCATTGTTGTATAAATAAATACTTATCTGAATTACCCCTTTCTCTGTGAGGATAGGATAATGTTGGGCCAGCAGAAGCCTCATGCCTGTTCACCTGCAGGAAAGCACTTTCCCTGACCTGACCCCATGGCCAGCAAGCTTCTCTCCTCCAGACTGGGTACTTCACACACTTCACACTCCTGCCCCCAAAGGTACTCAGCATCTCCTCCAGGAGCCTCTACTACACGCTGTCCCCTGTCTCTGCATCTTATGGGCAGTTGGGTGACAAGGATGGGCACCCAAGGGATCCCAGGGCCTGGGAACCCCTTTGGGGATGGAGCAGTGTGAGCTGGGGCACTGGCAAGGAAGAGGAAGGACTTTCCTTCACCCAGAGCAGAAAGACCAAAACCTCTTGGAGACAGTAGCAGAGGAGGGTGCCTGACAGGGGTCCCCGTTCAAAGCAGTGGGAACCATAGGAACCAGCATTTTATCAGCAGTGTAACCCCCAGAGGATGACCACAGCTCCAGGTGCTGCTGCAAAATGTCCCACCTGGAGCTCTGGGCTCAGAGATGTCTGTGTGAGAAGCACCCAGTGTGCCAACCTCTGATCAGCCTCCAAGGTGAAGCCTTGACAGACCCAAGAATAGGGTTCTGCCACTATGGAAAAAAGCCTGTATCTGCTGTGGGTCTGCTGACAGGTCCAAAGCTGGGCAGGTTTCTAGGGGCTGCAGGAAGCTGTCTTGGTCACACACTGAATCTTGGCACACAGGCATAGACTCTGGAAATAAGGGTTATGCTGACCCCCAAGAATATGTTACCCTCGCAAGAACAAGTAAAAAGTAATGAGTAACTTAGACAAAGCAGCTGACAGCCATCAGCTATTTTTCAGCCTTACTGATTTGAAAACAACATTGGTGGTATAGCAACATTTTTCTTGATAAGCAGAAAACAAATGCATCAGATTAATAACAATCTTGTGCTTCAGAAAATAACAGACTGGAATATTTTTATTTAGGCATAATGGAAGATTTTAAAAAAAATCTAAAATTGCAATATGATGCAAACAGTACTTTGGTGTAGTGCTGATATAATAAGACACCTTCAGCGTTACATAAACAGCCTTTTGTAGGGGGGTGTGGGGCTAGTCTCAGTAAACCGTGCACGCTAATTTCTGTCTGACAATTACACATGCCAGCCATGGAATGCAGAAATACTCAGCAATGTAAATTCCATGCCAGTAGGGGATTTCACCTGACATAATCAAATCTGCATATGTTGATAGATGAATGTCTGGCATCCTCAGCTGTAGAAATCTGATTAAGCCTATTTTTAAGAAATATTTTCAGAATTATGCAGTGGCACAACCTCCAGCCACTACTTCCTGGTTATTTTTCAAGACACGAGACAGTTACACCACTTTAAAATCTGGAAATCGCATGTGCAGTTACAGGTTAGACAAATACAGAAGGGAAGGGAAGGGAAGGGAAGGGAAGGGAAGGGAAGGGCAAAAACTGTGTACACAAATAACAGTTTAACTTGTGAAGAACTACTCGTTTTCGTTTTTCTCACCATTTCTGTAACCTAGCTGCAGAATATTTTATTTCTGCTATGTGTTTTCTTTCTCTGTTGCAAGTGTTTATCAACATCTGTGGCACATAAAAGGAACATCAGGACACAAGCTAGCAGGAGTTTTCCAAATAGGAGTCCTTTGAAACATGTACACAGCTTATTCTAATCACGTGACTTGTGCCTTGGGGTAGCTCCTCTCCCAGTATTAGCACCCTTTTTCTATACAGGTAATGGTATGCAGGTAACAACCACTTGTTTCTGGTTTGTTTGGAATCACTTTAAATTGTCACAGGATTTTGATTCAGTGATTTAAGGATTTGAAGATTCTCTGAAAATACTAGCATGGAAAAAATTGAATTTATAAGAAGAATCCCAGCACAAATAAGTGTATTTGAAACACAACCTGGGAAAAAAAATGGAAAAAGTAAAAATATAAAGGTGAGAAAATTGTTGTGTGGAGAAATAAATCCTGTATTTAAGATAGAAAGCCTTTATCTGGTTTTGGCTGTTACACAGACTATTTGTCTTGGTGGTTAGGTCATAAATATGTTATGTCAGCATGCCGATTATGAACTAAATGTGACATTTTAAACTGTGGCACGTGCAAAACAGTACATATCAGTATATGTAAGGATATATACTGACCTTGAGTATACACAGAAATACATTGAAAAAACCACAGACTTCATATAAAAGTGACTTTATTTTAAGACCCAAGGATGAAACTGCTTAAACAACTTTGACTCATAAAATGTGGGAGTCACACATTACATTTTTCCAATAGTTCTGTTATTCTTTCATATTGTGATAAGTGAATCTTAATCTATTCCAAAAAAATCAATTGTTGACTGGCTTCTACCTTTCTGTGACAGCATAAAGTGGGTCTTTCTGTTCTGAGTGCCAGATAATTTCCTTAATAAACATATAACACTGCCTGAAAAATAAGTAAAGTAAGTAAATTGAAGGTTTCAATCCTAAATCATAGAAAGTTTTGCCTTTTTTGTTGTTGTTGCATTGGGCTTTCCACTACATCCATGAAAATTAAAGACAAGTTAAATATAATTTCTATCAAAGAAGGATTAAGAAACCAAAGAAAAAGCCACACAGAACACAAGCAGGAAATAGTAATTATTTCAATCTCTGCCCTTATTATATGCCTCGTTTTGAACTACTTCTAAGAGGGAATAGGTTTTTGAGAGAAGATTGACCTTCAAAAGGGACTAAAGCCCCTTATCTCCCAAACTACTACTGAGCTCTACTTCAGACTGTCATAGATCCAACAGCTTGTGTAAAGGCAAAATTAATTTAAAAGGTGCAAATTCTCCTTCTTGTAATCTGCTTGATTTTGAAATAAACTGAACATGTCTGTGTGTAGACAAACCTTATGAAAGTCTAAAAACAGTTGTCATAAGCCACTTACCAGTTGTGATGCTGTCCTAGGTTACAATGTAAGATGTAACCAACGTATGTATTCTGTTATCATCTTGACAAGCTGTTAAAGCAGGTGGGGCAGTGCTCCTTATCTCCTACCATGACTCATCCCTGATAACTCCCTCGGGGGCTATCTCTGTTTAATGGGCTATCAAGCACCCACGGCATGACTCATGGAATTACATCATCCCATTGGGAGATGCTCCACCCAGGGGGAGGAACCAAGCATTCCCACCTGGATATAATCTGGGGTTTGGAACAGCACAAGCAGCTTTTACTTACTGGATTCTCAGAGGAGAAGAGCTAAATAACCACCACTGGACTTTCAGAGGAAGACCAGACCCTTCTACAGGATTGCCACTTCAAAGAGAGCTGCAGCTGCCCCTTGATTGGACTGCTACCAGCACCCTGCCCGACAGGGGGTCAGGTTGTATCCTGACTCTGTCAGGTTAGGCCATTATTTCTGTATTATTGCCTTGTTATATGCATTAGTAAAGAACTGTTATTCCTATTTCCCATGTATTTGCCTGAAAGCCCCTTAATTTCAAAATCATATTAATTCGGAGGGAAGTGGGTTACATTTTCTATTCCAAGGGAGGCTCCTGCCTTCCTTAGCAGACACCTGTCTTTCAAACCAAGGCAGATGCCACAGGGCAGTTGCTGGAAGTTCCTAAATCTAGTTATTTCTGCTCATGCACCTGCACCCTGCCCCTCCTGTGCCACATACCTCAAACACCCTCTTTCCCATGCAAGCACTGGTCCCCCCCACCTCACTCCTGCAGGAACAACCCAGGTGTCATCACAGGCACTGTGGCTGCTCTTGTTATCCTCTCTTGAAGAGTTCCTCTCTTCCATCCTTGCAGAGGTGAGCAAGGAAACTGGATGAGCTCTGTGGGTGTGAGGCAGGAGATGAAGAAAGTATTTTTTGCTTGGTTTGGAGGAACCTGTCAGCACTGCTTTTTCCATGGTCCTGGGGCCTCCTTCTGATGTGCCTGAAGCTACTCTCTTCTCATTCAAGTGCCAGAGTTATGGGCTGATGTGAATCATACCACCAGCTCCTGCTTATACAGCCTGCAAGATGTAAAGCTGATAATTGCCCAGGGCTCTCAGGAAACTATCTGATAGATTTAGAGCTATAACTTTCTTTTATTCAATTATTTTCTGAGAAGTGATTTTAAGTGCCAGCATTTGAATAGAAACTCAGCATCAGAGATTAGTTCTTGAACAGAATCTATAGCGACTAATAGCCTATTCTCTCTCCCAGTCAATAGACTTTCTTCTTTAAAACCTCAGGGAAGCAATTGTTGCAGCTGAATTCAGTGAGGTATTTGCTAATGTACTGTCAATTAATAGTTATATTGACTGGCGAATTCAGCTGATTTCTTTGTATATTACAATTACATAAAAAAAAGATATCAGGAGGTAATTAAGTGAAACATTGTTTAAAGACACCTAATATAAATCTACTGATTGAAATATATTTCAAGTGTTTAAAGAACCACCAACATTTATCTCATTGACATGAAACAGGAGTTAGATAAAGAGATTTAACATTTCATTTAGAACATTTTTCAATCTTTACGATTTGAATGCTTTAGAGAAAGGATAAACTGAAAATGTCCTTAAAGTAAAGGCTAGATTTCCTTTAGCAGAAGATAAACAGAAAAGAGGTGATGAAGATCCATGTTTAAACCATAGTTTATACTTGTTTTAAAGCATTCTCAACTTTTCTCTCTGTTAAAAAGTAAAACACCATGATGTATTCTTTTTTGCTGTCAATTTTTTTTGCAGCCAAGTGATATTGTTTTTTCTTGGGATAAAATTTCATCCAGTGCTGTGATGACTTCTTATCTATTTAAGACAAGATGTCCATCCCGGTAAGGTGGCTGCTGCCTGTTTGACATTTCAGAAGGCAGCTCATAGCTGGTGTTCTGCCACAGCAGCCAGCCTGCAGTGTACAGCACCCTGGCAACCCAGGCCAACCCCAACACTCAGGAGGAGATGGGACAAAAATGGCAACTCCACAGGCAAAGCAATTGTTTGTGTGCACTGAGAACACCTGGTAATGTGTCTAAATCACAAGTTTGCCTGTTTAAGCAAAATTTATATAAGGGCAGATTTGAAACACGAGCAGTGTTGGTGAGGGGGCTGGTGCAGGAAGTAAGGAATCAGCAGATGGGCACACTGGCTGAGAATGAAGGCACACCAGCCATCAGGCATGCCAAGTTCTCAGGCCTACCAAGAGCATTAACAGCACTTACATGATTGGCTCACTAGAAGCTATGGAAGAAATTACCTATATTCTCTGCAGAAGATGATTCCGGATAGGATTTGGGTGCTTGTATCCTCAAATAATATTTGTAAATTACCGAGAGGAAGGGAAGGCAGAGATGAGCACTTGTCAGAAGCAAAGGCAGAGTTGAGAAGAGGGCAATGCTGCTGCAAGACTAACCACAGGTCAAAATTCTGGGCACATCTTGAGTACTTCCAAGGAGAATAGAGCAAGTTATTACACAAGCTTTCTATTATTAAGCCTGATTGCTTTTTAATGACCTCTTTTAATGACCTTATTTTTACTGTGTGGCTGAGCTGAATTCTTATATATAAGGACCTGGTTTCTTGTTTGGTTAGGGTTTTTGGTCAATGAGCCTCTATGTGAAGTGGACCAAGTGGATTCAAGTGAAACCAAGATCACTGTCTTTCTATCAGCAGTGGAACCCGAAAAACAGCATAGATGGGAACTCCTGAGTAATCTGTGCCCTTACATACGTGGGGGACCATGTATGAGAAGGCCTCTGTGATACAAAAGCACCAGATATGACAAGATTTTTGACAAAGAATTATACCAGGAAAATCCCAAAACAACTCTTGGGTTTTATGGTAAAATATTACTTGCAAAGACTTATATTTCCCAAGAGAAGCTCATGAAAGCACAGGTGGCAAAGAGAACTAGAAGGTAGGAAGCTAAAGAAACACAGCAGGATGTTCTAAGACCCTTTTTGACTCTTGAAGTTTGATTGGGGACGATAGAAACAGAAGCCTCATGTAACTCTCTTGGTTAGCCTCTCATTTAATAAAATAAGTATGTAACAACAAAAATGTGAGACTGGAATTGCCAGGTGTGTACAAAAGCCTGGATGTCACTAGTCCCAGAATGGGAAAAGTTGGGGAGCAGTGAAATGTGATTGGTTAAAACCATAAGAAAAACAGATCTGTGTTTTCCAGAGAGATCATTCATCAAAGACTAGTCACTTCAGCTAATATGAATGCAACACTCATTTTTCCTTCTGCTAATGAATTTTGGGGATTCAAAATTCCATCAAATCAGGGTCAAACTGAGGCTGCCATCAGGAGCAGTAAGTATTACAGTCCAATAGTTAAGGGCTGTTTCCACAAACAGAGACTGGTAAGGACTGAAAGGAATTAAAGTCTCGATCAATTTCTGTACATTTAGAACCAGTTTGAATTCTTATATCATACCCTGAACACGTAAAGAAAAATATTCTTTCCTAACATAAATCATTTCACATACCTTCAAAGGGAAACTTGGAAAATTACAATCCTTTTTTGTTATTCCACTCAGGGTATATTTTTTCATAGTGTGTAATACTGCTCCTGTGCATTTTCCATTTATCTAATAATATAAAAATATACCATTTGAAGCTTGGCAAACAGATCAATGTGGATGTTACCATCATCCTGATAAACAGATATTTCTGTGAGAGTTGAAATATGGATGTTTTGTCTAGCAGGAAATCTGGCATTCATCCTAGGGTGTCTTCCTTGTTTGACATACGCTGCAGCTTGTAGATCTTGGAGAGACTGATATGATCACAGGAAGGGTTTTTTTGATGCAGCTGAGACCAAAATTCAGCCTATTTATGGAAGATGGTAACCCCCAACAGGTTTTCATTTCTTACTAGAAGATAAATTAGTTCAAAAGGCTGCAGAGACTTTTCCAGGTTAAAACACAGCTGCAAAGAGGACTGCCTTGAATAGAAGGGTTTGTGCTTCAAACACGTATCAATAAAACAAATAGAAAACAGAGGAGGTAATCCGGAAAGTTACAACAATAGCACAGTGTTTGAAGCAATTGTTCAAAGGAAAAGGACAAAATACTTCTGTTAAATATTTAGTTGTCTAGAACCAGAAAATAATGAGATTAATCACAGTTTTGGTTTTTTTTTAACATCACATGGAGACAAATGAAAGAAATTGCTGTAAAGTTTAATTTTCTTAAGAAACTCCTAGGGCTAACCAAATGTTTAAGAAAGCAACAAAAAAAAGTGTATGAACATGATTTATGAGGGAAGAGGCATTACCCTTTTCTATATCCTGTAAAATAGCTCAAATTACTGTCATTTACTTATTTTACAATTACTCCAAAGTCCTCTCACCCCTCTGTCTATATCTCAGGTCTGTAAAGTTGAGACCAGAGCTGTTCCTCAAAAACCTCTGAAGAACTTGCAGGTCTGCAGATAAAGAGGGCTACGTGAATCCCAAGTGTAATTTTTATGGACTCTGACAACTTGATGGTCTTTAAGGGCCTCCCACTGGTCGAACAACAGAACTACATTAGTACCCTCTCAAAGTAAAGCTCCCTTCGCCTTGGATTTAGGTGTGTGAGGGCTTTGGCCACTCGTACCAGATGAGGAGGGCTCAGATAGGACTTGGACCAGGGTATGGGGAAGACCCCGAGATTATTTGCAAGGGAGATTCTTGTGGGATTAGGTGAAAGGAAGTAAAATTTCCGTCTAGAAAACCACTTTCAATGCCTATTTAGCCTCATTCTACGCTGAGTTCCCTGAGGGTGGGTTACCTGGTTGTGCTGTATGTTATTTTTCAAGTGAGTCATCATTTGGTGCATAGAAAGAGAACTTTTTTTAAAAGAACCTATGAAAATTGCAGGGGAAGTGGGCTGAAATGGGCAAAAAGCCAGGGAGAACCAGGCAGAATAGAAACTGAGAAGAAACTTGTCCTTAGCCTGTTCCTCAGGCTTTCCTCTATAGGACTAGAAATGATCTCTAACTCAGCCTAGAGCTGGCAGGCACCGAGTCAGATTTGAAAATATGGTCCTTCTTCACACAGACTAATAATGCCAGCTCTCTTCAGCCATCTGGCAGAGTCCGAGTCTGGATCACGTCACATCAGTCTGCCGGGTCACCTAGACACATTTTTCTCTTTACATGCTGCTGTTATACTCCTTTGTTCTGTTTCCATTTCCATATTACTCTTCTTAACTTCATTGTCTCGTGCTTCTCCTGCTCATGAGGAAGAGCTCTCCCGCAGCAGTCGGCTGGAGTGAGTATCCTTGTATCATCCTGCACGGGGCAATCCATCAATGCTATAACCCTGTGCTGTGAGGTCCAGGCATTTCCCAGCTGTCCTGCAGCTGGCCTGAACTGTCTTGATGGTTGTCAGTGTTCAGGCAGCATACAAACCTAGCCTGCCCTTGTGAAAAAAGTGACATTTCAGCCTTCTTAGAAAGTCACTTGTCTGCCTAGTATCAGCACCGTGCTGTTGCTGCATGCTATGGTAGAGGTAGCTAGGCCTTGGGAGCGACCCCTGAACCCTCTCCTTCCTAAAGCACAGGCTGCAGACAGCATTTTTTCCCAGGCTATGCAGAGCACTCCCTGTGAAGTGAAAAAATGGCAAATTTGGCCTCAAACCTTGGCTGTCCTGGAAAGCAGTGACACAGCTCACTGAAGGAGACTGACTCTCCTAAGGGTGGCTACCAAAATAATCATTTAGCAGCTAAGAACATGCCTAAGGCTTTACCCACACAGTAAGTTTATCCTACACCTCAGCCCAGGCTGCTGAGCTTTAGCTACTTGTGCCCCCTTCTCCCACTCAGCCTAGAGACACAGTGCTTCCTGGCTCATCCTTTGGGTCACCTTCATGGGCGGAGTGGGGACAGCTGAGTGCTTTCCATGAGGAACAGCTCTCAGAATCACTTCCCTACAGCACTAAGCCAGGGAGCAGAGGTGGGCAAGCAGGCAAGTCCTGGCCACCCTGACACTGAACTTCAGGCTGCGGTCCTTGGTGGGATCTCAGCTGTCCACTGCCATCTTCTGAGTGATGTCCAGGGGCTGACAGCACTATCATGGATACAACAGCAATGAAGCAGGTGCATCTGGCCAAAGCAATTACATAGATTAGAGCTAGCCTAGCAAAGCCACAGCCAGGAAAAAGCATCATTCCATTTCCTAGATTCTGATAGCTCAACATTTGCCTCTCCTGGTTAGAAATACAGACTCAATGCCTGTCTGCAAAGAGAAAGTCCTGGTGGCCTAGCCTTGGGGCACTCTGTCTGCTGAGCAGTTTATTCTTGGGCACCACAGGTGCCAAAGAGCCAAGAGCATGAGCTGACTCTTGTCCCTCCTGGGTTCCTGAAGACTGTGATCAAAAGTAGTCATTTAGTTAAGCACCAAAGAAAAGCCTGTGTTTTCTCTTTATTTCAAACCATCCTTAATTACTGTATGAAATACACATTGCCTCTGTTCACCTCCTCCTACAACAGACATCTAACATGGTTCAGATCCTGACTGTGCTTCCTGCTCTCCAATGGTTGTAAGGGAAGCAAGCTTAGGGGGGCAAACTGAGATCTGCAAGTCCAAAGTGAGACTGAGGAACAGTGAGAGAACAGATACAGGTCAACACAGATGGATGAGGGACTGACAAACCTGCCTTGGTGACTGAACCAGCTATGGGAAACAAGTTAATTGCTGTAAGTCATCTGCAAATGGGATTGAAAGAGGTGATAATCACAGCAAACAAAATCAGCCGTAGACAAGTATTCCTTTTACAATCAGAAGAACATGTGCTGTATTTTGTTAAATCACCCAAATTCAAGAAAGAAACAGCTGTTTGTGGGTTCCTTAAGCACTGACAGCAGACTGTAACTTAAAATTACCCACCTCCTCAAGGCCAAATCTATGGTTGCGCTAAATCGGGACGACTCTAGTGCCTTCAAAAGTCCCCAATTCAACCCCAACTTCTGTATCGCTGAGTTTGCCTCTGGTTTCCATCATGACAGCAATTCAGGCTTATGCTATCTATAGACAACCCAGTCCCATGCTATAAAGTGACTACATGTCTTTCAACTCATTATAGATACTAATAAAAACACCTAGAGTCCTTGACATTTAATCTGCTGTCATAATAATGTTTGAAATAATCAAAAGGGGGAAACTCATTTCATAGTTTGGGCTCTTGACTGGCTGAGGATAACATTTTATGTTGCCCTGGTGAAGGGCAGGTGAAATCATGCATTTCATGTTGCTAAAAAAAAAATAGTAAAGAATTCTGTGTAGAAAATAAAAAGAAGGCTCAAATTCTCCTTTCAGGCCCATCGCTCTTGTCTGCAGCCATCATTCTTGTTATGTCCTGCTCTGGTTCATCCCTCAGTATGGCAGGGACACCAAAAGCTAAGATCATGGCAGCCAGGAGTGCTCCTCATGTAAGGGTCAGAGACAACCCTGCTCTTAGAAGTATGTTTAAATAGGAAGTAAAGGTCCTTCAAAGCTCCAAAGTTTAAGAGACCCAGGATACATGCTTCTAGACAGAGGGCTCCCTTTCATGAGCCCCACAGCCCTGGTTCACAGCAGCCTCAGGACTTGGCAGGGCCAGCCTTCTCCAAGACAGTGTGAGGCCGGGTAAGGAACATGCCATGGAAATTATACAAGTGGAAAAGTAAGAAGTTACTTAGCAGATGCCCTGGAAAGACTCCTGGCTGTCTGAGACAGCAATGCATCTTGTCCTGGCCACTTGCAAGTTTACCACCCAAGGGAGAGAATATGTAATGGAGCAAAAAGGGGCGACACTTTCTGCAAGGAGGCTTGAATTTTCATCTCTGTCTCTCCAACCAAACCAAAACGCTATTGAATGTAATGGAAAGGCTTTCAGGCTCCCTTTGAACCTGAGAAAGCCTCCCAGTGACATATTGACACCTCTTCAGAGCAAAACCAACCCAACCAGCTTGCTGCACCAAGGAAACCCCAGCTCAGTGCCCAGGTGGGAAATGGGTCTGGGTTTTCAGGCCAGGGTCCCTTAGCCAGGCACCAGAGGGTTGATGCTGAAAGAGCCAAACTGCCTCGGGGGATGCTGGGGAGCCCCAGGGAAAAGGCCGTGGCCAGGAGCCCGCCCCAGGGCTGGTGAGTATTGAGCCTTGCCTTCCTGTGCCTGCCTGGCTTCAGACACGAGGATGCAGCATCTCCTCCAGTGAATTGTTTCACTGTGTGCACAAAACACACATTCTGCTGGCATTAATCTTTCAGTCTTCTCACTGCCAGTCTAGCTTGAAGGAACTATTACACAGTCTATAAAGTTTAAAAGAATAAGAAAAGCTTAGCTCTCCATTAAATAGATTGAAACAAAAACTACTCCGAGCAGCTACTCTTCTGCAGCAGCCACACAGAATAGACACATAACAAGAGTCAGAAATGGAACCAGGGTTGCAAGAAAGAAACGAATTTGCAGGAGACGATGCCCGAAAAGGACAGTTACAGTTACAGTTTTTGAAAGAAAAAGAGAGAGAAAAAAAGAAAAAGAAAAAAGAAAGAAGAAGAGGCTTGACAAATAAGGCTGCCAGGAAAAAAAGTAAAATAAAATAATTTTAGAGAACGTTGTTTGTCAGAAATGCACCCTAAATAGCTGTGGTTCATACTAGAGAATCAGAGCAGAGGCATAACAAATCCTGCCCTTGGATTTAAGGGGGTCAGGGTGGTTCTAAGAGTTTCTGTTTCCACTGACAGCCCAGATTTTCAGTGTAAGTGCACCACCCTGCAGGAGCAACAAGAGAGTTAGAGGTTTAACAATATGAACCCTTCTCAAAGCTCTGCTCTGTGTTTGTGTGTATCCAAACCCAGACAGAGATAAGCTCAGCTGCAGCATATGCTGCTCCCATCTCCACTTCCACCTGTCATCATGACTTACCAGGCATAGTTAGATTAGCAAAATACATGAATAACTGGAAAGAATGCTGTCATTTTCTGTCCAGAGCAGAAGTGGGAGGAGGTGCAAGAAAGTTCGAGTTGTGAATGAAGCTACTCAGCAACTCTTTTGCTTTTCTGTGAAGAGGGATGTCTTTAAACTTCGGATGAGGATGAATGACGGAGAAAAGCAGCGCAGATTAGTGAGCCGGGATGGGGCGAGGAAAGCACGGCAGAGCCCCACTGAGAGCCGTGCGAGGGAGGAGCGCGAGTGCCAGGGGAGCGCGCAGCTGGCGCGGGAGGGGAGCAGCCGCGCAATCAGGCGGCAGCGGGGGGTGGATGGCTCACCGCGGCACCCGCTAATTCTGCTCTTGGGCAGAAATCGCTCGCTGATTTATAATCAAGTGAACGCTTCCGCTCACGGAGGAAAGTCTGGCCCCTTTGGTCAGGCGTGTGAGGCTCTGCGAGGGCGCTCGTCGGCTCCTTGTGCGCAGTCGGCGGTGAGGCTTGGCTCGGAGCTGGCCCTCCGCCTGCTGCTCCCTAAAATCACAGAGGGGCTGCCAGGGTCACGTTATCATTGTAGTCGCGGCTTTCAGAGGCGGGATCATGTCCCAAGAGGAGCTGCAGTGAGCCTCAAAGACCTGCATGCACTTTTGCTAATGGAAGAAATCCTTAATGACCCTCTTACAAAGTAGTCAAGGGCACAAAACGTTTTGAAAAGCCAGTGGAAAGTCAACCCTGCAATGATGACAGTGCCCCGAGCCTGCACTTTTTGAAGTGAAAAGCTTGGTATCCCGCTGGCCAAAACTGAGCAGGACCTTAGCTGGTGTCTAGGCTACTGGTCATTTAGGTCTTATTAAAGCATCCAGAAGAGAGAAAACATCAAATTAGAGGTATACCAGCAGTGAGAATTTCAGCCCACATCTCTGTATTAGTAACAAACGCGAATCTTTACACTGGTGTCAAACAGCATTAGGTGAATCACAAATCCTTATGAAATTTTGCAAACAAAGGTGTCAGAGGAGAGAAACAACACAAGACGTGATCTGGTGAACCAAGCCTCTCACTAGACCTCTTCTAATGCAAATCTGACCGCACCTCCGGGGCACAGCAAGCAGAATATTGCTGTCACCAGCATCAGTCCCTCCCACAGATCGCCACCAAGGAGCCGGAGCAGAGCCCGCTGCTCAGCTGATGCCACCGCGATTGCCGATAGGGTGGAAGCGCTCCTGCAGCTGCTGGCTGGATTTCTGGAGGGCTGTGTTGCAGGAGTGAGAACCCAACACACCACATCATATTGAACCAGTGTTGTGAACAGCCTGCTGTTAAACAAACAAAGCAGAGATTATTCTTGGGGCTTTTTTTGGCATTTTAAATAAAACATTTAGAAAACTGCTGGGATTTCCTCATTCTGTCATTTGAGCAACATTTTATTAATCTTTTTATAGCGTCTTGATTAAGTTTGAGGACTAGGAGGTGAATTTCAATCTCTTTTTCAAAACCAAGTCCATATTGCCAGTGTGACAGCACAAACGTGGTTGTGGGTGAAAAATTTGTTCAGACAGTGCAGAACAAAATCTCATCCTATGAAGAAAAGATAAAGAATGAATCTGAGTTTGCAGTAGGATAGTTTTTGCTTCAGTTTCCCTAGCGCAATGAATTAGTGCTTATATTTAGCTCTCTCTTGTTCACTCAGTGTTGTACCAGACAGTAGCATATGATTTGAAAACAAGCAAAGGAAAATAAATTTTTCTGCTAAAATTCAGCATCTGATTTCAATTATTTTAATAGCTTTACAGATTGAGTCTCTGAAGTTCCTTTGTGCTGGATGAAAAGGTGTTCCTGTGTGTGATTCTTCTTAATCAGTGCTGAAATTTGTTCTTTCTGACAACACCTCCTATTTTCAAAAAGCATATTTCTGCTGTGCTAAGTCTAGGATAAATTTCAAACCGTTAGAACCCGTCTGGGGAGAACAGAATAACTCATCTCATAACAAACCTATTTTTGTTCCTAGTTGTGTTTGTAATGGAATAGGAAACAGTGCTCCTGTTTTCTACTGAGAGTACTTCAAGCCATCCTTAATGAAATACGGGTCTGATTCACTGCTCCTGTTTTTCCAGCGGGAGAGTCAGCCCACACTGGCTGTTAACATGAAGGTACATCGACATGGATACATTTTTTACTCAAAATCATTACTATAAAGCAGAACAAGATGATTGCCAAATAAGCCTGTTTCTGTGTTAATTGGACTATCACATTAAACCCACAGAGACAGAGCATTTGAAACAGAGATCACAAAAATGTCAGTTTTCTCCGCTGACTCATTCCAGCCCAGATGAGCTGTTAATGTCGCTAATTGGCCGGCCTGCTATCCAGTGCAATCCTGAGAGGGGAGAGGGAAAGGGCATAACGGTGGTGCTTATAGGAAAAAAAAAGGCACTCCTCCCATTTCAGCTAATCTATAGCTCTACATTTCAATTATCCATTCCAGTAACAGGATGATTGCTTGCATTCAGTAATGAACCAGAAACCAGGAACTTAATGTTCTCATCTGCCAGGCAGTTTTTCTGACTTTTATACCAATTGACAGCAGCTATAAAAGCATTATAAAATATGGCATGATTTAATAGATGCAGCTTTCACCTTCCTCAACGTTGTTCAAAATAGCTTTAGTTAAATATAATATTCCAAATAGGGGGATGTCAAACTTTATCAGCAAGGGTCCACTACTAAAGAAGCTTTTTTGCGAATACCTAAAATTTGACATTTGTTCTTCAGTTTTGTAATAAATCAAGAGTGCTATAAATGCCTGTATTTTTCAAAGTTCAATCAGAAATAGATTTAACTGAATGATATATCTAACATAAATGAAGAATGATACATCATCCTAAATGAACCTTCCAGCACTTCAGGTCAGAACTCAACAAAATAAAATAATCTATTAAATTTATATATTTTTTTTAATAATGTATCTGAAAGCATTCTGTAGTTTCAGAAGATCAATAAATTTTGGGGGGATTTGGGTTTTTTTAAAGGACAATATTGGCAATAAAGACACAAGATCCTATAGATCTCATTTTTGCATTTTTAAACACATTTGAGGTATAGCAACTCTTTTGAAAATTCTTATTTTCATGTTTTGATCTTAGATGCCTACATTCCTTTAGCATTCAGGCTTTTAAAATCAGATTCTTACCAGAAGTTCAATGAGACTTTTGATTACAGTAATTTTGGAATTTAAAAATGAAACACTCTGAAGACACTTAAGACTTTTCCTGAGTGGCGGGTTTTTTGTTTTGTGTGTGTGCGTGTGATTTTTGTGTGACTCTAATAACCAAAGGAAGAGCTGTAAGAGAATGCCTTGAATTAGTGTAAATCATTATCCAACTACCTTCAACTTATCTCACACTAATTTTTTTCAGCTGTTATTTGAATTCATGCTACTTTTACATGCAGTATGACTTTCTCTTGCTTTACCACGCTTCCATAACTAACTAGTTCCACAACAAGCTACAGACTCTCTGGTGACTTCTGGTTTGTGACAGGGCAGTCACTTCGTAATGTGGCTGCACATATTACATTGCATGATGTTAGAACTGCAGAATAGCTTTCTTTCACAATCAAGAGAAGCTCCTTAAAAATATAGAGTCCAGACCACTGTTGCATTTGTAGGCGTATATTTTACTAGATTAACTGAAAAACTGGACAAGCTATTGACTTCCCAAAGCTAAACACAAGCTGAGAAGACTATTCAAAGTTTAACTGCACATATACAAGCTGGAACAACCAAAAGCTGGTAGCTGGCATTTGTGCAGCAAAGGCAGGGGGTGACAGATGATCAACTAGCTATCTCCTAAGGGAAACAGCTAGAAAAGTAATTTATAACCTATAAAGAGAGGTTACAAAACTGACCACAAAACCAATACCTCGGTTATAACCACCTTTTTTTCATTACTACTATAAATTTTCATTCTTAGACCAGTCTTTCAAAATTACTTGTAGTTTTCCCTGGAGGAGCAGGGCTGAGAGATCAGAGATGAAGTGGCTGCTTTGCAAGGAGTCTGTCCGTGGGCCATCGGGTTTTCTCCCTGTATCAGAGGTGGTGGCTGCAGGTTCCAGCCTGGGCCCCCATGGTGGCTGAGTTTCCTCAGCTGAGCACAGTCCCACATGCTGGGATGTGCCGGTGTGAGGTCTGGGAGAGGTGGGATGCTTTCTGCCATGGTGGTGGCAGTGCTGTGAAGCCCCCGTGCAGGCACAGCCTCATGACAGCCAGCACAGTGCAGACCATGGGGAGACACAGCCTGTGCTGAAAGGGAGCACAGCTGCGGTGCTGTCTGGCTGAGAGCTGAATGTGCGAGTCGGGAAAGGTCGCCCTGAGACTGAGGACCGAGCACAAGCAGTTCATTGCTGGCATTAACCTCCCTCTCTGTCACTTGCCCCTGTCTGACGGGGCACACAGCAGAAATGAAACACCACGAGGCACAAATTCAATTGCAGAGAGGCAGATGAAATCTAATTTGCTTGATTTGAGAAGTCTTGCTGGAAAGACCTCCATCACATGGCGGCAGGTGGAAATGAGGGATCTCAGAGGATCTGCTCTTTTGGCCATTTCTGTTACCGGATTCCCATGGCTCATTTTTATTTAAAAGTGGATTTTCTGAGAACTGGAATCGGCCAGGGACTTTGGCAGAAGCCAAATAAAACTAGGTGAATGAGCAGTGGCAGTAATGATTTTTCAGCAGGGACAAATTACTTCAAGCAGGGATAAAAGCAAGAAAATTGGAAGAAATGCTTTGACGCATAGTAAGAGCATACAAATTGTAAGCATCCTTTTGGACATCTCACTGGAAAACTCTGTGTGACAGCAGGTAAAAAAAAGGTCAGGAGAAAAACTAGTCTGGCTCTCAGCCTGAGACCTGAGAGTGGCTGGAAGATTGGTAAAATGTCAAGACGAAGAGCACTGATATATTGTTTTACAGGCTTAAATGCACTGGCATGGCTATGGCTACAAGCCTGTGCCACTCCACGGCCTTTAAAAATGTATGTCCATTACTCTGCTGCCTCACCCACCCACTGTGTCTACTGCTTATTACAGTCCTTTATTTGGTTTCAGTTCACTTGGAAGATCTCAAGGTAAAAGCTCTGAACAGGTTTGAAGTTTGACTGGGTTTTACTCTGGATGAAATATCAGGTGCCTTTTTCAGTAAGTCTTGTAGTTATTTTAAAAAGGAATGTTTGTTTTCAGACTACATTTGAAGGCTAAAACCTATATTTCTTTTGAATTCAAGATCCTTCTGATCTGTTGGGCACCTTAAATCCTTGCAGGGAGGCTGAACACCTGCACAAAGCATGCAGGTTGGAACTACGCTAGAAACAGAGCCACACACACCACAAGTTAAGGGAAAGAGTAATTCCCTATGGGCAGATGGAAAGGACAGTTCAAATTAAAAAGACTAGCATGTTTCAGGTGGAAGAAAGTGACACCACAGGCTCAGGAGACACCTGGGAAAGAAATGCCTTTTT
>VZTA01028432.1:52562-91117 GCA_013398855.1 Mohoua ochrocephala | reverse complement strand
TTTTTTTTTTTTTTTGTATTATCCTACTCTTTTCCACACATACTACATCTACTGCCTGCTTGTATTGAACCATTGCCTTTTAATCTCAGCCCTTATGAAATTTTGAGGCAATAAATCCGGGAAGAAGAACCAGCAACTGTTTTCAGCTCTGATTTTGATTAGGTGTCATACATATTGCTTTCTTATGCTATGATTCTATTCCTCAGTCATAGAAATTCACATTCAGAGGAAATATTACTGCATGCTTGTTTCCTAGTTTGGGAAGACTCTGCAAGATCAGCAACTGTTGTGAAGCCATATGCCCAGAAGTTTAGGAAAGGTGAGAAGAGGCAGCTCCTCCAGCAGTGGCGCAGTTAGCGTTCATGGAAGCATCACAGAAGATGGTGACAAATGAAGACATCCTTCACTTCAGATCACTCATTTGGCAGGGCTTAGATAGCTGGAAGGCCTCTAAGAGGAGCATCTCTCGGATGTTTCTGATCAGACCTTTCCTGTGAAGAGGTGGCTGGAAGCCTGGAGGCCCTGGGATCTTAGGCATGAGTTTCACAGTCCCCCACCAGCAGCTTCATTTCCATTGCCAAACACAGGGATTGGCACAAACTGAGAAGAGCCAGTGCTGTGCAGGGATGAGTAACTCAGGGCAGAGCACCTGGAGACCAGGCACCAGCAGAGGCAGGTCCTTGGCAGAGCCCAGAGCCCATCCCCGAGCCATCACTGAAAAAATGACAAGCACATGCTGAGCGGGAGCACAGAGCAGCCCTTATTGCTGGGACTGGAAACCAGAGAGCAGCTGCAAGAAGTGAAGGCAAAGCAGGTTTTCTGCTCTGCATCCACAACCAGTGACTTCCAGCAAAAGAAGAAAACAGTCACATACGTGACAACAGGGAACACTGAAGTGCTGGATATGTTAATGGCCTCGAGAGGCAAATTGGAACTGGAGTGCAGAGCTGAGGTACTGATTTCTGTGTAACAGGGAAAATACGTGGGAAATGCTTTTGATCAGAGGACAAAGCAGAAAACAAGACTGCCTCTTCAGAGGCTGGATAGGGGCTGAATAACCTGCCCTGAAGGGATGACCCAGAACTCACCTGTGACACACTAACGCAGAATGGCCATGCAGAGGATACCTGAGCAGTGAATATCCTCAGGATGATGCAGATACGAAAAAAATTAATTATTTAAAAGGCTCATAGCAGAGGTACTCTAGTCCCCAGGGTACCGTGCTCACGCTGAAGCAAATATCGCGTGGTGAAGCAATTCCCAGCATTTGAAAAAAGGATCAATGAAAGCCCTCAGACACCAGACTCCACCAAGGGTGCACCAGAAGGGTGCAAACAGGCAGTGGGGCTGACTCAGAGGAACTCCTCACAGGCTACACTGACTCGGGAATCCTTCAGTCTGAAGCAAAGGGAGCACTTAGTCTTCAAAAGTCAGATACAAACCAAAGGAGTGATGAACCTGGAGCCACAGGCACAGCAAGGTAGGAGGTAAAAGCTTCAGAGCTTTAGTAGGAAGCCAACACCAACAAGAATTATTGTTGCAACAAACCCAAAATCAGTCTGTGGCTTGTACACCAGTCCTTCTGTTTGGGTTGGAAAATGGAGCAAGAAGTTGAAGACATCCGTACTGGGGAGGAGGAGCTCTCTGAGCAGCAGAGCTGACAGACCACACACCACACTCCTCTTGTCCAGAGGGAAATGGATCATTTCAAGAAAGGCAGAGGGGAGAGTAAAGAAGTATGCACATGGTATGATGTTTCAAAAATCAAACAGGCTGTAGTGATCTACGTCCACACAAGTGTTAGAGGATTGTTTTTTGTTTTTTTTTTTTGTTTTTTTTTTTAAATTGTGAGTGCATTAAAAAGCAAACAAACCAGGGAGTAATGCAGTGAGTCACACCTGCCCACCTCTACCTGTGAGGAAGTGTGCCGGGAGTCAGAGGAGTCACATCTGTTCCGCATCTCACCAGCCCCTGAAGGTTTTCAGGAGACTGAGTTTGCTACAGTCAGAGCTGTCTCAGACAGCAAAAAGCTAGCCTTGAAATCCCTACATCCATTCATCCCACATCCTCATTTAAGGTACAATAATGAACATCCTCAGCGGCTTCCTCTATAGCCCAGAGCAAATCACCATGCCAGTCCTCTTCAGCCCAGCCAGCCACCAGATCATTCCAGTGTGGAATATTCCAAGTCATTGGAAGTTCACAAGTCGTTGTGACCCATTGGGCAGAGCAGTTCAGAGAAGACTTCACTCGTGGTTTCCTTACTCATTTCCTTTCTTCCTCTTCCTGCATTACCAGCTCTATATTGTGGGGTCATCGGAGGAAAAAAATATGCTACTCGCATATCCCAGTTTTCTCCAGCTGTTTGGTCCTTAAGGGCTCATGTGCAAGTCCATCTGCACGTCTCCCCACCTTGGTGTGACTCTTGAGGCCCATAAACCTTTTCTCTGGAACCATCTGAGTGTCCAAATGCTATCTTGACTGCCTTGCCTCTTCACAGGGCCAAATGGAATCTATTTCCATTAAAAGAAAACTAAATACAGTTTATTAAGAGATCCAGGTGTCCCTTCACCCCCAACTGGAAACTCTTATATTAATCACTTTTTGATTTATTTGAATTGACCTTCTTGGTGAAATATTAATGACAGATGTGTTTATTCTCCTGCCATGATCAAACACTGAGAACACAAAAGTCAAGGCCAAGCAAAGAGAAATGTGTTTCAATATTTACTTTGGAGGTGACAGAAAATTATCAGTGAAGAGTTCTCCTCCAATTAACGTTATCTCTGCTATTGCAAACAGTGAATGACAGCAATGTTTTCACGTACTGTAAAGCCTGGTTCTAATTGACACTCACGATCAACTCTAAACTTCCATTCCTTGTAAATGATTAGAATAAATGTGACAACAAAAAATCACTAGACCTTCACTAGGTAATGAAACTGTGAGTGAGGAGCAGCTCGTGATACTGCTTGTCGCACCGCCTTGATTGCTTTCGGGATGGATTAAAAATATTAGTAGGTGGCAAAAAAAGTGGCTTAAATTGCGGCAAGGCATTTTATAGCACATAAATATTGTGTTCCACATTCACTTTGAATTGGATATGAGCATTCCCACACGAGCTGCAAAGTGACTGAGAGGACACTAATAACAAAGGGTGGGGACAAGTCAGCCAAGGGAAAATGCTGGGAACTGAAGGGAACCAAGTCAGGCTCTAGGTTATGCATGGCCCCACTGCAGGATGTGGCACACAGTTTCTGTTCTTGCCATGCAGAAAGGGGAGGTGGAGGAAGTGTCTCTCTCTCACTGTCTTAATCTGCCAAGAGGTAAAGGCTCCCAGGGACTCACCAGTGAGAGAGAGGAGAAGAAAAACACCTGGCCTTAAGCTTCATTTAAAGATAAAATAAGGCTAATAAAAACATTTCTGGCCCAAAGTCTAAAATTATCCCATGGAATTCTGAGGTCTAAAAGTGAGAGCCACTTGCTGTGTAAATATATTCATTTCTGTGGTGGAGCACGGTGAGAGCTGCTTTCCTGCCACAGCCAGAGTTGTCAGTGTGCTGGCAAACGGAGGAACTGCTACTATGCAACATGAAATTGGGAGTTATGTAAAAATGAAAAATTACGGAATTATATTACTTTACCTGCAGTGATAAGATATGAAAATACGGTGAACACTCATGTGACTGTAATACAGCAGCTCATGAGAGAGCCAACTTCAATCTGAGAAATAGCAATACATTCCTCAGGACACAATGATCTTGAAAAAAGAAACCGCGAGCTGAAAGAGTCTTGTGAATTTGCAGGCTATCTCACAGGGAAATGAAAGCCATTATCGTGAAAATATTCATGAACTTGCTGAGCTTTACATATGAGAGCCAGCCTGTATTAATCTTTTCTTTAAACTTATTTAGCAGAGTGATACATTTTCAGCCAGGAGCATGTCGAACTATTCATTTTAAACACACGGTCTGATGAATTTAATCTTCCTTTTGTGAATTGGCCATAAACAGATCCTGATTTGTCAGAGAAATGGTTGTTCTGAAGAGTAAGCAAAAAATTTAGAACAGTTTTCCAGCTAATGGCCTATTCCCAAACCACTTGCTTCAGGAACCTCCTTTTCGTGGGTTGTTACTGATAACGTGCACCTGAATAGTACCAGTCCCATTCCCTGAAGGGTGACTGAAATGCAGGGGGGTGAGAAAGTACGGAGCAGTGAGTGCACTTGCTCACTGAGCAGCACTGGTAGGAAAAACTCCTGCTCCTCTCAGTGGCTGGCAGAAAAAGAAGCAGCAGTCAGGCAGGCAGCTCTGGAGACAGAGGTAACAGCCACCTCATTGCCACGCTACAACTCCTGCAGGAGCCTTCAGTGCAGAGGGATGGGGAGGGAGCAAAGGACAGCATCGGATGTCCCTGAAGCAGCCGGGACACAGTGTCCCACACGCTCTGCTCTGGCAGAGCAGAGGGCCCTGTGTGGGAGCTGTGCCTCCACGCTGCTTTGGGGGGAAGTTTGCTAATTAATTTGAAATGGAAACATTTGATTGTGTCTTGCATAAGTAATTCCCTTGCGCTCCCCCACCAGCAGTGGCAGTGGGCAGCTTTAAAGCCAAATCATAGGCAAAACAGAGAGAGCTAGCACAGCAAAGCGGTGCTTGTGGCGGTCAGCAATCACGCCCCCACCTCTTCCCAAGTACTGCTCTTTGAGCAAGGCGCTCTCTCTCTATCCCATTTCCTCAGATGGATCTGTGTCTCTCCACTGCTGATCACTACCATCTGTGAGCAATCACAAGCTGTTTCCTCTCCATGCTCCAGAAGCTCTCTGGACTGTCAGCATTTTAGTCCCAACCTCTTGAAAAACCGAATAAGAAAAACAATACCATGACCATAAACTTCTGAGTAAATCACTTGAATGTCCCAAGAATCACTTAATTTTCACAAGAAAACAATTGTCCTACTGAGAAAACCCTCTTGGAGAGCCACCTTGATGCTGAGTCCAAATTATATAAATATGACAAGTTTTATATAATTTATATAAAGCACATGAGTTAAAATCCCTTGACCAGTTCAATGTCTGGTGTGTATTTCTATTTCATTAACAAATTAGTCTGTTGTCTAGGAGAATCAATAAGTAATTTGAGAGCAGAAAGCTCATTACACTCATTAAACTTGGTATGATTTGTGACGAGGAACAAGGCTTCCATTTATCAGAAGCCAGCTGCAAGAAAGCCAGAGCACTTCAGAAAGATTAGTCGAAATGTCCCAGACCCTTAACAACTTCTTAGAGAGCAAAGAAGGAAAAGTTTTTTGAGAGGCTCTCCCCTGTGTGAGCCTCTAGTTAAAGAGCGTGTAGCAGAGTTCTAGGTATTTAAGTGCCAAAGCTTAGCCCTGGACACACTAACTCTGAACCCAGCTGATGCTTTCTGATGGCTAAGAAACATCTGCATTTTTCACTGAACTGAGACCAGCTGTTCCACAAGCATCCACACTTGGCTGGAAGCACGGATTTATGTCTTATTGTCATTCATGGCTCCATAAGGATGCATAAGGATCCACATCACCCGCACAGACTGTGGCTTACTAAACCTTTTGTTTTGGAACAAGATTTTTGTAGAACTTTGAAGTATTTGAACTGATAAATATATATCTTTAAATACTCCTTACTCATCAGCAAGGCCAACTGTCGAATGTAAATATTATGACTATATTATTTTTATTTTAATTCAGGGAAGATTTTAGCTGCCTTCAGAAATATCGTGCCTCCTTCTTCTCCATTTTTTTTTCTTTAGGAAAGCAATGGATGCTTATTGAATAGTAACTGTTTAAATAAATTGCTTAACTACCACAAGACCAGAACACTGCAGGACCTTGTAGCAGACAAACAAGATGTCATCCCTACAGGTACTTATTTCCTGCTATGACTTGGTTACAGGCCTTATGATTGATTTCTTTGGTGCTTCTGCACACATGCACAGCACCGTCTCCCTTTGCACTTTGGATAAGCCATTCCTACGGCGCAGAACTCTTCCTGTGGTTCTGTTTCCCCTTTTTCTTTTCTCTGTAAGGCTTATTCTTTTTGTAGTGCATGATAAAGACAGGCTTTCCTCCTTCAGAAGTGATTAAGCTCTTCAATCACTCTCTACAGTAAAACAGGTCCTAAGGCAAAAAATTTGTTTATGTGTAATATGTTTCCTCCTCTCTGCTTTCTCTCATCATGCAAAGTCCTCAGTGTCTCATCCTGATTAACACAGCTGTGAGCAAACTGTTGCCATCCACAGCAATTGTCTGTCCATAATCCACAGCCAGAGGACAAAAGCTGACTCAAAAAACCCTTGCAAGTTTGCTTTGCCTGTACCTCATTGCCTTCTTTTATGCCAAATATTATCGCAAGTGAGAACTGAGGGGAGAGTCAATATCATCTGAATAATATTCCCAGCATTCATGTGCGTGCTGTGGTTTCCCCAGCAGTGCACCTCCCTCTCCCCAAGGCATCAGAGCAGAGCTGACAGGGATTTGGGTCAGCAGGACCCTGTAGAACCCCAAAAGGGAATGAGAAGGCTGTTCTGGCTAAGGACATCTTGCATTTGAGAAGTATTTTGCTGTGAGAAGTCCTCAGGATTTGTCCCTCTTCACCTCTGAGGTCAATTGGGTCAACAATGGAGTTAACAAGAGGGAGGGAGAACCTGAGCTCTCACCCAAAGTCCACCAATGGGGCTCATATGCAGAGGGGTTCAAGGGTTTCAAATAGTCTCACCCATCACTCTGCTGAACAAAAGATTGTCTCAAGCCCTAGAAATGTCTGGGTAACAGAAGGATATTCTACCTTTAAACTTACCTCATTTGATCTATACTTCAAATATAACATCTAAAGTTAATAGGATGAAAAGTGTGAGCTTAAAATGACAGCGAGAAAATTGCCACTCTGAGGCCAAAACACTCCTAAAACTTGCACCTTGCAACACCTGAAACATTTCTCCCTGAGACTGTCTTTCCAGTTTAGCTGGGATTTCTGAGATAGAAATCACCTGCTGTATTTCAGCAAAGATGGCAATAAAGCATCCAAAATATTGCTGGACTGTTAAGAAATACATTGTGATTCTAAAAAGAAATATCCCTCTGTGTCTTTTGGAAGGCACCCCAGTGTTTCATCGGAAAAAAGCAAGTCTATGTAAGTGCAATTATTCTTTAGCAGATAATGAGGAAAATCTTCCTCGCCAGCACAAACTGAAAAGCCCAGAGTAAAGAAGGAGACTGGGTGGGCTGGAGCAGTTAGAAGAGGTGGCTTTTAGTAGAAGATCAAAGTCTGGGGAGTGGATCGCTTCAAGATGTTTCTCCAACTCAGCAGTGTCTGTTTGCAACCTCGCTGCACAGTCGTGGACATTTTGCAGTGGCCACCCACAGGACCGAAGTAGCTGAACCTTTGCACAGCTTAAGAGGCAAACCCAGCACTGAGAGCAGTTCTGGATCCAGCTCTGACCAGTGCATTTCATGCTTATTTTATGGTACTTTACAGAACGTTCCCGAAGAGCTCTGCTTTCAATAGGTAGGATTTGTTGCAATGCCTTATCTTGCTACCATGCATTAGGGTGATTTTGATCGAAGAAGATCTGACTCATAATTTTACACTACAGGAATAGGCTGGAGTTTACTGGAACTGAACAATATCAATAAACAGCAACAGTCATATTAAGGCTCTGTGGTTTGGCTCATTTAGCATGCTGGCTTTATTAAATCTGGCATAGTCGACATTTTGCATCATGCAAGGATTATTTGGTACGATTTGTCAGGTTTTAAAGAAATGCTTTCAAAAAACCCCAGGAATAAGAAGACTAGAACCATTTCCTACAGAAACAGTGATGATTTTTTCACTAAAGAACCTACTCTTCAGAACCCTGGCAAGCTGCAGCAATCAAATGCTTCTTGTACACTTACCAGGTTTAATTGTGTTTTTAACACATTCCTATGCTGACAGAAAATCTGAGTTTTCCCGCTCTGAGATAAAATTATTGCTTACAATTTTGACTGAAGAAGTGTCAATTTTCTCCCTCTCAGTAAAAATCCCAGTTTTCAGGGTGAGATGGAGCCAAAACATCAAAGGAAAGTGAGGGCACAGAGCGCTTCTCACATCACGGGAACACTTTAGCAGCCAAAGCAAAAGAGGAAGAGTTGGTCAAGGAGGCAGGGGATATTTCTGCACATTTCCACAAAATAAGCAGTTGCAATAAAGGGTGGATTCACTCGTCACGGTACATCACTAAATTTTGATTTGCCCAGGCAGACACCTGAATGCAATCAGGTTTTCCATGTACAAAGCAGTAAAACATTACTGCAGAGGTGAGGTGGGCTTCACACTAAAATGGTAACAACCTTTGGAGAACCTCCAGATGTGAATGACAAATGTAAAACGAGGTTTTACTCCAGGTTTACAAAGAGGGCACTGGGCGCCTGGATGACAGTGAGGATATGCGGAGCGGAAGCCCAACCATCAGGAGCTGATTGTTTCACCGACGCACCAAAAAAGAAGACAAGGAAGCAAACACTTCCTCAGAGATGCATAAAGGCAGCCAGCGTGCAAGATCCATCATTCTTCTTTCTCAGCAAAATCCTCTGGTCAGACCTGCTAGAGCTGCTTGCCTAACCTGTAGCTGTAGGTTTAAATTTGGTTTTATGCCAAACGATTTCATTACCTCATCACTTTTTTTGTTTCTTTCTCAGTTGATTTGCTATTTTTAAAAAATCTCTTGCTGCAAATAGGTGAAAAATCGAACTAGGACAGTATTGGGGTTTTGCAAAACAGCTATTCATGTGCCATGGCCTTGCCCTCATCTCCATAGTCAGGTGCAGACAACAGCAGGGTGACCTGGCCTGATTGGCCTGACCAGGAGAGCCCAGAGGCAACAGGGGACAGGGAGAACTGCAGAGCCTGGGTGGCCTGTCACAGGGGAGACACTGTCCCCACATCAGAGGGTGGGTGGCACACAGGTTTCTGGCCAGTGCAGTGGCAGTCTCAGCCCCACGGCTGCAAACACTGATGCAAAAGTAGTGGAAGGTCTGGTGAAGAAGTAAAGAGAGCACTAGGAAAGGATGATCAGCCTTCAGGCTGCATCCCTGAGAGCTGCTGAGGGACCACTCAGATGGAGGTGCTGGTCCTCGCTCTTGCAGACAGATCCAGAAGGACAGATGCTGTCTGCTGAGTGCCCAAAGCAGTGGAGATCTCACTTGGGTCATCTGCCCTTGCCGAGCGGCACTGCTTGGTCCAACAACTCACAAATGCAGGAGGACCTGATGCCCAGGGTCTCTCATCTCACACCCAGTGAGACCCGCTGCTTCCTGGATTTCACTCTGCTCAAGCTGCTTTCAAACCCACTGGCACTACTTGGCACTTGTGAAATTAATTTCAAACCAGAACTGCTCCTGCCAGCAACAGTGCTGGCTCAGCCAGAAGTAGATATCATCAGCTGGGTGATGAGTGCTCATCATGTCCATCTATTAGTACCCAAAATATAACCAATGTACACTTTTCTCATGTATGACAATCTACACACTGTGAGATAAAGTCGAATCCAGCACAGGGGATAGTCCCAACTCAAGCAGGAAAGGGGACCAGAGGCCATCCAGAGAGCCCTGCCAAGCTGCACATCCGATTTCATGAGCATGGAGCCCCTGCTGGCTCTGCAGAATAAGTGGGCTGACATGAGAGGCCTCCAGTCAGAGACAGGGTTGCTACAGACTGGGGAAGAGTCACACAGAGAGCAGGGCAGGAGCAGCATTCTGCAAGGTTTACAGCCAGGGGAGAGCAGCCACAGATGGACAGAGACATTCCAACTGATAGGGATCTCAGGAGACCTCTACTTGTGAGGCTTCAGAAGGGATTTGTACCATGGGCAAATCGAGTGTGTTGTCACAGTATCACACAAGAAGCTGGTTAGATGTCTGTGGAATGGGTAGCCTGGAAACAACATTCACTCAAGGACTAGAGATGCATGAACTGAGCAGCTCTGCTGACAGCCAGTCTCACAGCCTATCCACAGAGCATCCTTCTATGTACACGTAATGAAGGATCTGCTGCTGAGAAAATATGCCCAAAAACTTACTTTGATCTAAAGTTGAAGTACTTGTGAAAAATTGCTGTCTGGGGTCCCAGTGGAAGTGTTATCAGCATACTGTGAGCAAACACTGAGAAAGTTATTCTGTTGTAATCGCAGAGAAAAGAAAATACATAAGAAATATGCATTAGTGATATGCCTTACAAACAAGCAGTGTGAAATACCTCATGTAGGTTTCCTGGAATACCTGCTAAACAAGAGTCATCAAAGACTAAGAGTCCATAGAGCACTTGTTCTGTTGAATGTTAATGTCCCTCAAACACCCTGAAAGCAGATAAACAACGAGAGACACATGACTTGCCATTTTTCACCCAACTCCACAATAGTAGTGATAACTACATTATCATATCTTGCACTTGTTTCAGTGGAGCTCATCAAAATGAGACGGAGATCCTCTGAAGTAAAGAACATGCATTGGTGGAAAGAGGAGAATTAAAAAAAAAAAAAGAGAGACATAGTAAGTAGGCATAGTAAGTAAAAGGAAGAAAAAAGGAACATCAGTGTTCAGGATTGATTTTGACTGAGGTCTTTGGTGGAGGTACGAGACCTGCTCTCCAATGTGAAGTTTTGCTTTGGAATCTACTACTGGATCTTGAACAGTTTCTTTAAAAGCATGAGCCTCCAACAATCCTTTTCTGAGGCCTATAACCATGACAGAATTGCATCTTAAAGTATAAGATCTCTTTGCAGTGTTATTTTGGCAGAGAAATGCAGGCTTTGCACATCCATGAAATTCACCTGGTGTGATAGCTTTAGGCATTTGTTTCCCTTTCAGCACACAAAGCCCTCTTCTTCTGATAGCTATCATTAGCTGCTGTTATGCCTTTTCTCCCCTTTATCTGACTGTATTTACAAATATATTTCTATATATTTACTCCTGTTTCCACAGTCATTACTTGGTTCTTTTTGCTAATATAACTCTATAAGTTTTGCCCAACAAAAACATTTGAAATGTGGCTCTGGTTAGTACATATCTGTTTTCTCAAAGCAGCAAAGATCTAAAACTCTTACGTAGGACAGCTGTGTGTGTTAGATTCCTTGGTTTGGACAATGCTTTGAACACACTCAATTTACCTTTCGTTTCATAGACTTGCTCATGCCTGAAAAAGAAATAATCTGATAAATTATTTGCAGTCGCTGCCAGCTTAAGCGATGTCTGAAATGCTTTGTTGATGAGTGGAAGTTTTGAGATTATTTTTGGTGCCATGACATACTGCTGTGCATAACCCAGACTGGAAAATAACTGACAGCCTCTGGCATCTTGGAGATAAGCAGTATCAGCCGCCATAGGGTAGTGGACTGTGTCTCATGAGTAAAACAGATTCTGGCAGTAGCTTTGGGAGTGAAAACCTGATTTTTTTCTAACAATTGCATTGTTAACGCA
The DNA here is from genome assembly GCA_013398855.1 of Mohoua ochrocephala. Lineage (NCBI taxonomy): Eukaryota > Metazoa > Chordata > Aves > Passeriformes > Acanthizidae > Mohoua > Mohoua ochrocephala. The sequence continues at coordinate 79,630 of VZTA01028432.1, read as the reverse complement.
TTTTTATTTTCTTTTGATTCAGCCTTTAGATGAAATCTATTTTCTTCTTTTTTTGCTACTGATCTTTTCCTTTGGCATGCTGGGCATCATCACCCAGTCTATTTGGAGGCATGGCTGAAAAGTGAGGTGACCAGGGACAAAAGGGATATCAAAAACATGAAGTAATTTTGTGGGTCTAGTGTCTCTCCCCTCCCTCCATCACCTTGGCAAGAGGAGGAAGTATCCCCTTCTCCAGCTGCTGAGGGAGCCCCATGGCACCGTGTCAGCCCAGGGCCGCTGTGCAAGAGCTGAGCTGCCCTCAGGAGGAGAATCTGCCACCATGGATGTGTGGAGCCGTTGCAGCATTTACCCTCACCCTGCAGGAACCAGCAAGGGGCAGCTGCCAGGGGTCACCAGGGGGGGAAACGCGATGAACCACCCGAGACTGCCCGGGATGCTCTGTGTCCAGAGCTGCCTTTGATGCTCTGAGCTATTTACCAAGTGCCTGCAAAACACAGAGCTCACTGTCTGGCTGACAAAATGTGCCAGGAAAACTGGCAGCAAATTAAGGACACCTTTCAGAGCAGACTGTGTCCACTGTGTTGCTGATAATAACAACACATCAGAGGAGATCTCTTAACCTAGGAGGAAAATGAGAATGGGCGTCTGCACCCTCCTAAATTATTTTCTCATCCTGTTCTCCTTTAGTACACCCACATCTATGCACTGTTGCTGTGTACTTGGCACAGGGGAAGCCTCGGGGTGCTTTAAGTCACAGAAGAGTTACAGACACAGCGTGCATGCAAGTCTGTCAAATGGTAAAAGCAATCACAGGCATCCACTGGTTTCAAAGTGTTAATTTAGGCATAGAAAATCAGCTGCAATAAAACCTTTCTGGGGATGTCAGCTCTGTATGATAAACACACACACACACACAAAGGTGTATATATATATATATATATATATCTTTGAAGGGAGACCACAGCACTATCTCATTATAAAATATTTTTTTCCAAATCTGAAACTAAAACAAGCAGAAAAGCATGCCCAGTGCATAAGTATCTATCTTTATACTTCATAAATATGCAAAAGCCCTGCCAGAACAAAGTCTCGTGTTGAAGCTCATTTGACAGATGTTCTTGGTCCCTAATAAAGAAGTCATGCAGATGTTATTCAAAGAGTATAATAATTTGAATGTTCACTCTTAAAAGCTCTTTCTCATATATCTTTTCATGTTGTGGGCACTCTCACAGCGAGCAGTGTGGAAGTTGTCTCCTGAGCACATCCCTTTTGAAATGTTTTGAGCCCACAAGAGGCAGCACAGCACAATGCAGATGAACCATGGTAGCAGCTTGCCAGCCAGGCAGCCACAAGCTCCCTGCACACATCTGAAAGGTGCCAAGCTGTAGAGGTGTAGCCTGTGGGTGCATTTCACAGGCGCTTACACATCAGGCACATCCAGCCCAGAGCTCAGTGACAACGTGGGCCCAGTCAGAGAATGAGACTTGGCACGGAGCTGGAGACACCTTCCCATAACCACGTCACATTCCCAAAAGATCTGGGTAAAACCAGTCCTTTATTCAGGCAAACTGAAATTTTTCCCCACTCCATCTTTTTAGGTCTCAGGGAAGACATACTTACATCGTTCCCTATCTTGAGCATGTTTTGTATTTTAAGCTCGTTTTTAAACCCAAATGAGACTGAAAGTTGAGCATATTTACAAAGGCTTCCTTGAATAATATCATCCCTGGGGAACGCTTTCCGATTTTTTGGAGGACAAGAAGCTTGTCTGTCATGGCATCCTGAAAACAACTGAGATCACATCGGTAACAGCACAGTGAAGGGGCTGCAAAGACTGAGATGACTCTGGTTCGAGCTAATATTATTACTCTGACACAGTACATGTAATTGTCTCTGGGGCAATGTTTTAATTAAAAGAGGAAAAAAATAAGTTTCTTTTCAACTACAGCTTCCTTCTACCTCTCATCAAATAAAATGTAGACGCAGGATAATTATTCTCATTAGTCTGAGTGGTTTGTGCTCAAAGCATTTGTGATAATATTCTGCTTTACTCTTTGTCTTCTTTATCACCCGTAGAATACTGTAGAATATCAGGCTGATGCTGAACTGCATCAGTGCAGGCAGCCTTGGGGGCTCATATCTTAATATATGTTTTGACATTTTATCAATCTTTAAATTTAACATACTGATTTATGTGCCAGCATTATGATGAGCTCCCTATGGTTACTGAACTGTGTGTTGTTTGGATGTACAAGGTCAGCAGCAGCTTCTGCAGATCAGTTCTCTCTGGTCTGTGCCAGAAGCCAATAGGAGGCAAATCTTCTGTGCTTCCCTGGAAAATAAGGTGCAGATTTTCTTTAGGGGGAAAAAAAAGGCATTGTACTCAAAAGAGGAAAATAGTGTGAACAGTGGAGAATGGGATAAGGAAATGAAAATGAAGGCAGAGTTGCATGGTCCTGAATCTTAAGAATAATCATATTTCATCGTCCAAGAATATTGTTCCAGAAAAAAGCATGAGATGAATGTCACCAGCTTTCCAGACCAGGAGTTCTGGAAGGAAAAAAATGAGACAGAAAATATTTTACATTTATATGAAAGAGTTCAGGCAAATAACACTTGCGATTTCTCAGTATCCCCAAGCAAAAGAAGCAGGTGATGAAGTAGGCAGTGAGGAAAGGTACATTTCTTTTTTCTGTCCTCAGTGTTTGGAGTTCCAAATCCATTTGCCAGGTCTACTGTTTTATTTCTTCCTTGCGTCAGTATAGTCACTGCTTGAAAGGAAAGGTATTTTACAAAACTTTCTAATTTTCTGTAAGATTTTTTTTTTTTAAATTTAAGAATTGTTCAGGTATTCCTAACTGTTTTCAAGTCCATTTCTCTTCTACTTTTGCTGGTGTATTTTCCAGGCTTTCCCTTGAAGTTGCAATGAGGAATTACAGTAAAATCATTGAAGCATCTTGTTAATTGCTGTCTGGTGGCTGATCGGGGGTTGTGACTTGGCAACTTCTATGGGAAAGTACTTTGTCACAATCTGACAAGATAAATTAATTAGTGTAAAACTCCACTGTGCATTCATTAATGCTGATGTACCTCAGACCTTTGACATAGCTGGTGCTACATAATTTACACAACTGGCAAGGAGCACGGTGAGTCCTGTGTTTATTTCCATGGAGCATTCACTTCTTAAACACACACGCCTTTTGAAAAAGAGATTAACAGACTCCTTAATGTTGTTAAGGTGATGTATCCCTGTTGCTCAAATAGTCAGGGTGTTTATACACCTTTTTGGTCTGTCTGCAGAACCACAGCCCAAAGATTATCATGCAAAAAGATTTTCTTTCTGGTGGTTTAAAGCTTTCGGGTGCTTTACAACCTCTCACTGTCACTGAGTTAGAGCATTGCTAATTTTCCTTGCTAACCATGTGTCCCTGCTCCGTACGTGTGAAAGGCTACAGACAGGCAAGCAGAGTCTGCTGCAGGAGACTTTATGATGTAGATGAACTGAGAACATTTTCATTTCAGAAACATGGAGCTGTTGAGAGCATTAGAGATTGTTGTAGTGATGAACTCCACCTGGAAGTGTCTGTGTGTGAACGAGAAGGTTGTGTGTGTGAAGAAACGGGACTGAAGCCATAGGAAGCAATAACTACAATTCCTTTGATACTCCTCTGGACAAATCAGCTATGATATCATGTGGTCTAGGAGGCAGAGTACTGAGTATAGCCCAGCTCACACTGCATTGTGTAGATGCACACAGAGGTCCTGATGCTGATTTTGCTGGAGTCAGTAAATAAATTCTTGCTAACTTCAGTTGGCCGGCAAAACTTCTCATCCTTTTGTACAAAGAACGGATATAGTAATTACTAACTTGCAGAAAAATCAAAGTCCTAACAAGGACTTGTGTTCCCATTTTTGTTCTCTGTCCATTTTGGTTTTAAGTATAACCAGAAATCAGCCCTCCACCACAACGTCAGCAGCAGTCACTATTATCTCCTCATTATTATGGTCCTGTATTTCAAACACCCACAAAAATATTGATTCCCTAAAAATTCCTTTTATCTTGGTATGATGCCACTGACAGCAAGAAGAATAATCCATATCTGAAAGAAAATTGCAGTGGTTTTTTTTCCCTGGTGGCCAATACATGGGTGAGTCAGAAGCCACACAAAAGAGTTGTGGGCCATAATCACCTAGGCCGTTGTTTTCCCTCTGCATCCAGCCAAGAAGAAAAGTGTAGGTGGCTCTTTCCTGATCTTGTCTTTTAGTCACCCCGCTCCTGAGAGCAGCTGCTACCTCCTCACTCCCGGGGTGGTGGCACAGCCCATGACAGGGTGCAGGGGCCACTGCAGCACAGGCAGAAAGTGGTCCTGGTTTGGGGTCTTAGCAGGAACTCGGGTCCCCAAAACTGAGAGGTCAAATCTTTACCTTGTTCTGCTGGTAAAATTTTATATAATTTTAACCTTTTTTTACTGAGGCACCTATCTTAGAAGATGATCATTATAATGCAGCAGCACAGTCCAGATACAGTCATTTGCAGTGCTCTGAAAAATCCCTAAGTGCAAGCCTTCCTTCTGTATTCCCTGTTTACTTGTCTCACCCATTCTTTAATTTGTACGTGACACTCATATTTCTAATATAGAAGGTGCTCTGAGACAATGCAAGGACTTGCATCAGTTTAGCACAATGGGAATGAAACAGTGAACCCCATTGTGATACAGCTAAATAGTTCCAGAAAAGTATCAGAAAAGGAAAAGCAGAAACTCTCTGCGTGTTATATATGATTAGCCCAGCACCTGCAAAACAGCTTTTGAAAGACTGGAAGGTAAGATGTCTGGACAATAGGAAAACAAGAAAAAAGGAGGAGAAAATACCCTTCCTCAATGAGCATAATGGTATGAATGGTGAATATCTGCCACAGGAACTGGAAAGTACTATATTGTAGTAAATATGCACAAGATAAAAGGAAAGACATGCTCTTAATAAAAACTCAAAACATACTCTTAACAAAGCTAGTAATAAGTTTTCAATGTTTCTAACAAATCAAAAGTCTAAGTGGAATTGAGCTCAAAACAGAGAATTTGGGTCAAGAGATATATAGCATGTAACACAAGGCTTAGTATTTGCTGCTTTCACTTCACAACAGCGCAAAGGCAAAAGAAAGCAAGCGTAGTAGAAGCTGCAATGCTTTTTATTGCTTAACTGTTGCACTCTTGAACAGCTGATGTGCCCAGAAATCTTGTCTGGGTTTTGTTGTTGTTGTTGTTGTTTTTTTTGGTTTGGTTTGTGTTCTGGTTTGTTTGTTGGTTGGTTAGGGGTTTGGGGTTTTTTTTTGCAACATAAGAAATTTGAAGCTCAGTCTGGGCGAAGCACAATTTCTGGAGTTTCACATGATTGTATTAATCCATTCAACAGTTTGAGAGGAAAAGAACAGTTATTCCAGTGGAGCAGAGCTAGATGAAGGGAAAAGAAACCAGGTATAAAGTCCCTGGTCTCTGTGGGACTGAGATAGATAATCAGCACCTGCAGAAACCAGGTGGTCTCATGGTGACTGAACTTCTTCGCTTATAAGTTGAGTTCAACTTGCCACTTAGTACTCTCTGAAGACCAGAAAGGAGAGGAGGTTTAGATACAGAAAGGAACAAGCTAATTGCACAAACCACAGTAATTTCTGAAGTATAAGTGCACTAAAGTAGATCTGTCCTATTATAGAACAGCTGGTAAAACACAGGCTCCTGGATAGGTCACTTTTAAGCATCTCTAACTGGACATTCAAGAGTGCATTTTCTTAAGAATGTTAGTGCCTAAAGAGGTTGATAATCACCCAAATGAATTTCAGAGATGTGTGGAAAGTGACCGTCCATTGACACCAACTGAAGTAGATGTGGACCTGTGAAAAGGTGGCTGGCTGCCTGCACCTTTGCAGGAACTAAACAGAATTTAAAGCACTGGCTCCCTGCCCAAGTCTTTAGATATCTGAAGACTCACCAACACTTGCCTTTCCCCCAGCCTAAGCCATGCATTGTGCAAGAGGATGTGCTCTGCTGGATCTAGGCCAGAATGTCTAGAACCGCTCCTTATCCTCAGACACTTGCCAAACCTCTGTCATCTCTTCAACTCCATTTCAATGCCAACTAAAGATGTTTTATTTTGCTTTGGGATTTTTACCCATTTTAAACAGAAAGAAAAGTATGCTGAATTTAGTAGGTATGTGCTTAGGATACTCTCTTTGTATTGGCAGTGGCCGTTATAGCTGTGTATATCAAACACGTTGTGCCACTATAATTTCATGTAAAAATTTAAAAATTCATTCTTTATGTTTTGGAAAGATTTTGATTGATTGTTTTTTCTAAATGACAGGTACTGGTCCAAACCAAACTGAAGGGCATCCTGACACCCATGTGCTATTTTGATTTCACATAAGGATGCAGCCCATTTTGTCTTTTCCAGTAGGGTGACTGATGATTGTCAATAATATTGAGAGCTTTATCTAATGCTAAAAGTAAAATCCTATATATTAAGAAAAAAGAAAAGTAATTCTGATTCTGCACAGAGAATGAACAAATTCCTTCCTAAATGAAATTAACTCTGATCCATCCCATCCTCTTGAAGGGTATTTTCATTTCGGATGAAGTAGATATTGAAGTGATAATTAACTGAACAGACTACCAGAAAAAAAAAAAAAAAGAAAGCATATTAGCACTAATGCACACAGCTTTAAACAAATGCTGTCAATAAGCAGGCACATTTAAAACACACCTGTCTTTCCATTCCACTAATATGCATGAGCTATTTAATGTACCATGTAGTTAGCAATGAAGCACAGTTGGTCCTTACTTTGCACGACTTTGCAAAGTATCTTTTGAAAGATACTTTTTTTTATCTTTTCTGATACAACAGAAGAACATTTCCTATTGAAACATAACATTTCTTGCCATTTCACCACTAGCATAAGGCAGAAACATCTATCAAGATTACCTAGTCAATCAAAAATGCCTAAGCAAATTGCAAGCCAAGTACTGTAGAAAATCAGAGAATCGATTAATTCTCTAAAGTTGAGTCAACATCCAATAGACTTGCCTCACCTAGCATTAAAATTAAATTCTTCATGAGAATAAACAATATATATAGGAGAGGCTAAGTTAAAAGATGAAAAAATGTTGACGTATTATAAACTATGGCATATTACAAGCAAGAACAATCTTTCTGAACTGCTTGTGAATCCACTAAATCCTTCTTATCTCTGATTTCCAGCAAAAGAGTGCCAAGGTAGGTAGTAAATTTCTTACACAGAGAGATCATCCCTGATGCCGTGATGATTTTTTGCCTTTTTATATACCCCTTTTATATACCCCTTTATATAGCCTTTTATATAGCTTTTATAGATCCTTAGTGCTTTTAGCCCACATACTTGTAATTCCCTAAGTCTGACACCCCGTGTCCTGTTAAGCCAGGAGACCAAACATCCCAGAAGCCTCGCGTCTAAGGGTCAGAAAGCCCCGGACACCAAGGTTCTCTCTAGAACACATTCTGTAAACTAAGATAGGCCTGTCCAGGGGGGAGACTCCTCACAATGGAGGATTTATTCGAGTCTCTCATTGGGGAATCTGATAGATGTGCTCATTTGCAAGGCCTATAAGTTGCATACACGATCTATCGGGGTGTGCATTCTGGTGGGGGCATCCCAGGGTGTGCATTCCGGGGGCACTTCGGCGCACTCCACTGGGATGGTGTGGTGCACCAAGGATCCTAAATAAATACTGAGGTAAAAACCCCTTTTTCTTTAACCGTGTCTGGCTCTCAATTTTAAGACCAGGGAAAGGCAACATCCCAATAATTCAATCTACATTTTAAAGGATGCTGAAATAGCTGTCACGCTATGGCCTTTCAGTCCTTTGTGCATATACGTGGAACATGGACAAGAGCAGCCTTCCCTGTTCTGTTATATCACACAAAACATTGTGCATGCCCACTTTCCCCACTCTCCAGTTCCCTGCCATTCTCACTGGAGCTCCGAGGGCAAATAGAAGGAAAATGCTAAAATAATTATTTTAATGGCTAGAGAACAAGAAAATTTGGCTGAGATCTTTAAAACTCTGAGACTGATATTAAAGTCATAAACAGGCTTTCCACTCTGTCCTTGCATTAAAGACAGAGCAGAACCTACTTATCACCAAATTAGATCATTGGCTTTAGGGGCTCTTTCTCAAGGATGAACTTGTCCTTAGCTACTTCCTGGGCACCTAAAGCCTCTTGCTTTCATATCAGTGAGACCAATGAAAGTTTTGTCTGTTGTTTGAACAAGAAAACAGCACTTGGACCACTTAATTCAATATGGTTGCAGATCGTTGCAGCACAGCCCTGACATGATGCATTTAATTTTATTTTGCACACGTAGATTTTTTTCCCAGGTTTAAATATTTCCTTTTTTTACTTGCATTTTATATAGACAGTAAGAGATATCCTGGACTTCACTGCCCTGATTTTGGTTATGTCAGTTTTCTGGCACTGAAGATGGAGCCCAAAACTGCAGCTTGACTACAAGCCAAGGAAAGGTGGAAAGGTTTTGAAATGAGTTATTTTCAGGGCTGATGTCTGTTTCTTTTGGTGCCAGTCCCCCAGCAAGCATGAGAATCAAGTCCAAAGCATCAGTCCCAAGTGTTGCCCTCTCTCCAGGAACTGAAGAGCAGCAGTAAGGGAGGGTATCCAATGTAAAGGACCTGCCACTGAAACACTGAGGAGAGTTTCTACTCAGGAACCTGGAAAATTGCACTTTTTGGCACTCGAAGAACTAATTTTTTTCCATTTGCCAACACAGTCAGTTAGTTTTACATGCAAAGTATGATTCAAAGGTGCCTCACATGACACCAGCTGGCCAGAGCAGCTTTGCCAGCAGTGCCTGTTACCTCGACTTTTTGCAGCAACACTTAAAATTGGGTTAACTGGGCTTTTACAAGTGCAGGCACATCTGTCTGTGGCTCATGATCAAAGAAGAAAGAAGAAAAGTAAAGAATCAGACCAAGAGTCCAAACTCGAAGCCAAGTTTAACAGAACTGGAACGAAGGACTCTTTCCTCTAAACATCCTATAGATCCTTCTGCCCCACACACAAAACATTTGCTGAATTTGCAGTAGCTCCTGCAACTCTCTTCCAAAAACACATTGCCAAGTAGTCTCCATTTCCAAGTACTTCTCTTTCATGCCCTCCAAAGAATTAGAGAAACATACACAATCATTTTAAAGAACAATAAATTAAGTGAAAACTGTCAGCTTTACTATGTAATTGCATTGAAACCATGCAATTATGTGCAGGAATAATTTAATTCCTTCTACTGATTCATTCCGGAGTTAGAATTGCACAGTATTAAGGCTAATCTTTCATACTTAGAATAATTAATTTGTCTCAATGTATTTGTTTGGGGGATGACTTAGGCAGGAAAGCACAAATTGCTCAGTGGTTTGATGGTGTACATTTTCTCTAGGCAGTACGTGATGATACGAGGCTTTTTACAGGCTCACCACCACACACTGAAGCAGCCCTGGAGCACCTTTATGGTATTCCAGTGTGGTCCCCACGCTTTTTGCTTTTTACACAAGGACCTTGTGTAGCTGCCAGAGGGTTGAATTCTCTTTGCTTGTACCTTCACTCAGAAGAAATAGAAGAAAGGGAGGTTTGGTCCTTTTCTGAGGCAGGTCCACATTCTTCCTTCCATCAGCCCCCTGGGTACTTCCAGGATGTTTTCCTGCTCAGCTATGGATGGATGTTCATTCCTAAGTTATAGTGCAAGGAAAACAGTGGGGAAAGGTGTGGTTTTCCAGCTACACACTGATACAATCAATTGCAGTCTTTGCGGACCTGGGAGAAGCATTTAAGCACAAAGATAGCCCTTTCCAGCTCACACAGCTTGGATTGTGTGTCAGGCAAGTGCCAGCCACCACCACACAGCTCCAGAGGAAAGAAGGGACACTGAAACAGCTTCCTCAGACTTTTCTTCAGAATTTGATTTTCACATCGATAGAGGCAAATTTACCTAATAGGCTCCTAGTTTCTCAGAAAAAAAAAAGAAAAAAAAAAGAAAGAAGACATTTGAAGAAACAAACTAGGCTAATGAAAAGAAGGGAAATAAAAGTCATTTGCTATTTGCTGCTAAAAATAATTATTTTGGAACTAAGGTACAAGATAAATGGCAACCATATTTAATTTGTGAGCGTAATCACGTGTATGACTGAGCAATCCAAAAAAACACTGGGCAGATCTCTCATATAAATAATCCCAATAGAATGGAAGAGCAAAACAAACTTAGATAAATCAGTAGGATAGGAACAAATCATTGTATCTACCTATGTAGTCCTACACTTTCTAAGAAAAAAAAAGAGTCCACAAAGAAGAAGGAAATCCAAACAGAAGTTAGTCTTTGCTTGCATCAGAAGTGCCATGTGTGGGATCTATTTCATATGCATCACACTGATGTATTTTTGCTTAAAGCCTAATACAGGCAACTCCTGTATGTGCAAATTTCTAAAAGTCACTCTAAAGTCTTCACATCCCTATCCATTAACCTCATTTTATTTTTCAATGCAAGGTTGTTTTTTCCTCCTGAAAAGGTCATTTTTTTTCTAATTTCCATTTTTCATTTCTCAGAAAGTTTTGTTTGAATATTCACATTTTCTCTCAAAAGAAAGGGCAAAAAGCTAATAGTAGTGCAGTGGCTGTTTAAAGACAAGGATGCGAGGAGGAGGACCAGGAGGGCAGAAAGAGGCTTTGCAGCATGCAGACAACTTTGAGAAGCATTTTGAGCAAATTCCAGTGAGGAGAACCATATCACCTGTTCATATTTCTAGGTCACAAAGGTCAGAACAACAGCAAGAAGCTTTTCTTTCAAGAAAACAAAATTCAACACATTAATCATTCACAAGTATGGGAGTGATTAGCCAAAGAAAGTGAACACATAAGAAATTTAGCAATGCATGAAACTTATTTTCCCCACATTTTATCAAATTACAGTCTTTCCAAGGCACTGTTGCTACAGGAATGACCTTTAAGGCAGTCACTTCTTTTAGAAATGTTCAAATTATGTTTGACTTTTCAAAGGCCTGATTCTTTTTTCAAGTATTTGAGCTACAAAGGCTAGCAGCTTAATGTCCGAAGTGAAGCATCACTGCCTTTTCTGTGGGCCAGTGCATCAGAAGTGCTGCAGGGTTAGTAGGACATCAGAACGGGAGGATTTGCTGTGTCACTTTTACAAAGCAGCAAGTCCCAGTGCAGCGTTGTGGTGAGACCTGCAGAGCCAGACTCCTGGGAAAGCTCGTGGGAGAGGTCCCAGACCCTGCAGGCAGAGTAGGAGCCTGCAGCTTGCAGGAGTGCAGACCTCGCTTTTCTCGGCTCTGCTGCCAGACATCCAGCAAGGGACAGGGGTCGTACATTAGTAGGCCAAACATGCATCTATTATTGATTCCATCTGCTGATTTTAATTTACAAATCACTCCCCTCTGTCCAGCCCATCAGTCCTACTCCTCCAGCCAGCCCTTCCCACCCCTGTCACCAGAGTACCTCTCCCTAACTTGCCCACCCTATGCAGAGAGGTTGTACCTGCTGGAAAAAGTGACTGAACAGTGCCTTGCAGAGCAGCAGAGAAGCTGAGTGTCTGTTGAAGGCTCCTGCCTCTGCTGAGCACACAGCTTACAACATCACTGTGCCTTCACCCTTATTTACCCCTCCACCCACCACTTTTGGAGTAAAATGAGTTGTCTTTGTTTCTGCTGGGAGAGCAGATGGGAGAGGCAGGTACGCCACGGTCAAGTACTTTTCTGTGTGTCTGTTCCTATACCTCCACCTGTGCCCTTGGTCTCTTATTTTCTTCCTCCTCTCAAGAAAGGTCTGGGCACAGACAGAGTTTTAGGACAGTTATTGCCTTAAAGCCTGTCATAATTAAAATCTCTTTCATTACCATCACTGATCTGAGAGTATGATTACAATGAACAGGATAGATACCTTTAGCCTTTACAGTAACAATAAAAGATAACTGCCTATGACCACATGTGTCAAATAATATTAACAGAATGTACAATTCAGTAATGAGAGTTAATTCAATTTCTAATGGCACTGAGGTACTGGTATAATTTAACATTCAGATATTGGACAATATTCTCTAAACCACCATTGCTCGGTCCACTTCTCCCTGCATGTGGAGCACCCACCTTCTCCAGCAGCAGGGCTCAGGTGCACAGCAGATGTCCAGTGATGGGAGCAGGTTCCCATAGACAACAGCTGGTGATGGCCTCACTCTGCTCCTGCATTTAAGACTATTAAGCCATCTAAAGCCTTCTTGGGGAGTCAGTTAGTTCCCAGAAGCTGTGGTAATGGCCCAAAACGTATTGAGACAATTTTCTGCTTCTAAACCTGTCTCATCTTGGCAGGGACAGAAAGGAACCCACTGTGCCTGTGCTTTGGCTCCTGCATGCAGTAGGGAGCTGGCAAGCCCTGCCCCAAAGCTGTCCACACTGGGATGACACTGTGCAAGCAGTTCTGCCCTGGGTGATGCCATCTGATGCTTTGCACCTCTGGGTGCTGCTCAGCCCTTGCTGGCCCATCAGTCTGCAGGCTGAATCCTCCACAACAGCTCGGATGCCACTGGACACTGCTCCCATCATTTCCATGGCAGTCATCCCCATAAATCACATCTATCCACCTTCTGGCCTCTCTGGTCAGCCTTCCAAAAAGGATGTGCCAAGTTAGCTCTGGCAAAAGGGTAGCTCCTGTGGGAGTCAGTGAGGACAGGAGGAGCTGCTTTCCCACTGGAGTTGCTTTCTGTGCCACTCAGGGCACATTCAGGAGCTGCTGATGGACTGGAGCATCATCTGGGCTGTCAAGCGTGGTGATGGTGGGATCTCCTCCTGGGGACACTGCTCAGTACCACAGGAGCGGGGGCCCTCAGCAAGGAGCTCAGTAGCCAACTCCTGGTTCTTTTTTTGTCTTCAAGACAGAATTAATATTCAGCCAGGAAATCAAATTGTCATCAGTTTTCTGCTGTAAATCCCAGGGCCTGCACTAAAGACTGCGTGCATGCACTGTTTCAGAGATGGTTTCATGACCTTTCCATCTGGAGACAGCATAGGTTTTGAGGAGTAATAAGGTAAGGAACAGAAACAAATATAAAGTGACATGGGAATGCATCTGACAAAACCGTACTGACAGATATGACCCTTGTTTCAGCTGGTCACCATGAATGGGTGACCACTGTCACATTTCATAGCCAAACAGTTCCCTGTGGTCAGTGGCTGTGTAGACTTTCTGAAGAACCACATCATGTCTTATAGCTGGCATCATATTCTTCTTTATCATTGCTCAGGAAGGCCAGAACATCTCAAAAAGGCCATTGAAAAACTAGAGAGGAGCAGCAAGGTTGATCATTGCTCTGGAAAGAAAACAGGACCATATGGAAAGAGACCAATATCCTTCAAGTAGGTAAATATACAGCAGAGAGAAATTAAAAAAGGAATGGGAGAAATGAGTGATAAAGGAATAACTGAGACCTGAGAGCCCTCCAATGAAAGCATCACATAGCAGACAGATTTGAAACTGTCACAAGGTCAAATTGTCCAATATAATCAAATTAGTGAGCTCATTCCTGCATAAAAGTAAGGAAACAATACATAAAAACAATTAGACAAATTCATAGAAGAAAGAGGCTTCAAAATAAAAACCTACGTCTTCTGACTGAAGAAGCCCCTGACAGCAGGCTGTGGATAAGAGATCCTACCAGGGCAGCATGAGTGCAAACTTAGTCTATGCACCCTGTTGCTGCCTGAGCGCCTTTCATTTTGCCAGATGGTGGCTGCAGGGAGGCACAGAGGATTCTGGGCCACGTGGGACCTGTAAAGCTATTGATACCTGCCATCAGTACAGCTCCAGCCTGGCCAAAGACAGCTGGAGTAGAGTGACTGCCATGGATATGAGCTCAGGGAGGATGCAAATGACAAGGGCACCCAATCTAGAGGCAACACAGTGGGCAAGGTGATGGTGACACTTCAGCAAGTGATGCCTCCACACTTCTCAGAGCTGGGGGAAGATTTTCTCTACCTCTGACTCAGGACTGAGCACTGACAACACAGCTGAACCCTGTATAACTGATCAGTACAGTTTATGTGCTGTCACATATAATGCAGTGACATCCCCTTACCACTTTCAATGTATTCCAGTCCACTCTGGTATAGTTCAAAACCAAAACCAGCAAAATGTTCAGTGTAAGGGAGACATTAAATTGAGATGTATGGAGTAAAAACACATCCTTCTTGCCTCATTGCAGGAGGTAAGAAAGATTCCAGCTCTTTCACTAGGCAGCGATTAAAATGTAGTTTCTAGAGCAGGAAAACAGCATGTTATTGAACAACTGTAAGGCAGGTGAGCCAATCATTAATTGATTCTATTATGCTGCCTCCTCCTAAAATTAAAGTGACTTCCCTATAATTTAGAATGAATGATGCATGTATTTCCTGACTACACCTTTCCTAATGATGCAGGGGATGGTGTTTCTGTTCACTTTTGCTTTGTCTTATAGTGAAACATGCCAGATAAGAAAGTTAGCGAGTTGTTCTCATTAGCCATTTTAAACAGTGTATCACACCCTCACAACAGGCAACTGGCAGGTGGGCTGTGAAATGTAATCAGCTTTGAGCCCATTATGAACAGGTTTGATGAATTGTTACTCCACAAATTATGTCTGCCTGACAAAGTACCTGGCATGGGTGCCTGTGCATTCCTGTCAAGAGGCAGCTTTGCTGGGTAAGGAATTTAGGACTGGTTTCAGAAGGAGCTCTGCTGCCAACATTTTCTTTTGGCACCCCTGGGAATTATCCCAGTTTGGAGTGTTTTACAAAGCTAAGAAATACCCTAAATGCTCATTTCTGAAACAGTGCTGCAGCTTTCTGGGGAAGGCAGGCTCTGAACAGCAAAAAAAATGCACATCTACACTTGCACAGACCTTTCCTTCCCATGCTGTACCATGCACTGCTGGCTTTTTGATACCCTTTATGCCTCTCCAGGGAGATGTGTTTCCCCAGAGGGCAACACTGCCATTCATCTCATGGCTGCAGCGTGCTGTGACCCAAACTGCGGCTCCTGCACTCCAGAAATAGCATCCTGCCTCTGGGAGAGGTCAGCCACGGCTGACTGCTTCATGTCAGCTATATCTGCTGTGGAGGTTTCCAAACATGCCCTGCCTGATTGCTCATTGCCTTTCTCCTCTGCAGGAGTCATCTCTCAAGTGGCTCTGCATTACTTCCCCACATCTCTGCCCCAGGACAGGAGACAACACCCGCACAGAGCTGTCACTCTGCACTTCAAACCCTGGAGAATCCTGTATGTGGGTGAAGTTTCCACAAATCACCCATGGGGAAGTTCCTAGACATCCTCTGCTCCAGATTCGTGGCTCAAGAGAGTTATAAACTTGGGATTTGAGATACATCACTGTGCTACAGGCAACCTCTAAGAGGGCTCTTAAGAATGTAAACATAGCCAGGCTCAGAGCAAGGGTCTTTTAGTCTAATAGCAGCTTTCTGAAAGATTCTTAAGAATAGAGTGTAAAAAACGGTCTTCTGCCCTTACAATTCCTCCCAGCCTGTAGAAACCAACACTTGAAGGAGTTCTTGAGGTTACATACTCATCACTGTATGCAATAGCCGTTTTCTCCAAGAGCTTAACCAAGTCCCTTCAAATTCATTTTTCTTTTTGAATAAATATATTAATCTTTTGACATGGAGGTTTGGGGTTTGTTTTCCTTTTTTATCTCCTCATTTTGCTTTTGTTTTGGCTTGTGTAACATGCCATAACCATGCCAATGAACAGCCAAGACATGGAGGTGGAGGGTTGTACCAGAGGGCTGGAGCTCAGCTGCCAACCCCCAGGACCATTTCTGCCCAGACATGTCCTCCCTCCCTGGCTCCTGAGCTCACCTCATGATCAAACACAGTGCTCTCCTGTGGTAGCCAACTGCTCCTGATCCTCCTTTTCTCAGTTCTGTGAGGGACAGCAGCAAGGGCAGCAGATGGGGGCATGGAGTGAGCCCTGTGTGGGGGCAGTGGGTAGTGCTTTCAGTAACTCCTGAGACTGCTGTTTATGTGCTCCATAATGTAAATTAGACAGAAATGTAAATGCTTGAGAGGATCAAGCATGTGGATCATTCACCAGGACCTGGGAGCAGAGGTTAAATGCCCCATATTCTCCCCAAGATCTCCTCTCCAGAGTTCCCCTCCTTCACCTTCCCCAAGCCATGCCTGTCCTGCCCTGCTGCTGACCAAGCCCTGGTGCTCCTCTTTTCCCCAGGAGCTTTATGGCCCTCCCAAACAGGCTGGGTTGGCCCTGGGGCATGGCAGGGCTGAAAGTGCAGGTGAGGACAGTTCTGTGACACTGTGAACTCTGCTGGAGTTCAGACAATTCCCGGTCGGTCCTGGTTTTGCCGCTGACATCGTAGCACAGCTGGTCCGACTGTGACTGGTGCTGTGTGCTTTCCTCTCATTTCTCTTGCTGTACGTGTAGTGTCAGGGCTGTTCATCTGCCAGCTTTGGCTGCTCTTTCTGTTTGGTGGGTAACTCGTTTTCCAGAAATGTCATCCCAGCAATGTCCATGAGCCTAAATGTCACTTTATTTTTTTTTTAAATTACAGATGGGCATAGTTAACATGATTTACCAAGACATATATTAAATATCACAAATTCTTCCCTTGCTGAAGACCGCATTTGTCTTTAATGCTTTATGTGGAGCCTAAGGTTACAGTACAGAAGCTCTTTTGTATGAGAGGATCTTTTGCTGGATGATTTACTAACAGAAAAAAGTCAAGAAAATCCCAGTCTCCACAAGCATTGCACAGTAGTTCCTACATGTGTGTGCTCTTAGGAAAGAAAAGTCTACTCTCTATTATCTGAACCACCACTTTGGCAATTGTGTTTAGCTGGAGTAGTAGCAACCACCTCCAAAGCACCTCAGATCCAAGAGCTACACATGGTAAAAATGGACACAGCAATTCCATTAAAAATAATAATAGTCAATGTGTGGAGGTTACAGGTGAAAATAACTTATTGGCTCTGTAAGAAAAGGAAAAGAAAAGGACATGAATAAGAAGGTTCTGGGAGGACATTTAGACAATCATAGAAAAAAAATAGCTTGATGAAGAAAGCCCTCCAAAAAATGGAGCTGGCAAAAGAAAGACATATTTTGAAACAGTGACAAAAGAGTGAATTACACCTGTGAGCTGAGAAGCTGAATGACAGTGCCAAGGTCAATGGGATGGTAGACAATAGCAAGAGAAGAAGTTAAGAGTTTTGTCATTTGCTAACTTGGCTATGAGAAGGAAAAAAAGGAAAAAAGGGGAAAAAAAGGAAAGAGAAAGAGAGAGAGAGAAAGAAAGAAAGAGAGAAAAAGAGAAAGAGAGAGAGAGAAAGAGAGAAAGAAAAAGAAAGAAAGAAAGAAAGAAAGAAAGAAAGAAAGAAAGAAAGAAAGAGAAAAAGAAGGAAAGAAAAAAAGAAAGAGAAAGAGAGAAATAAAAGCCTGAGAACAATGGAAAAAATAAATAAAAAAAAAAAAAAAAAGAGCTAGAGTTTTGTCCCTGAACTCTAAGGAAGCCGAGGAAGCCAAAGAAAGAATATGAGGGAATGGGAAATGGGAATAAACTGCACTACAGACATCAAGAAACAACAAGTTCTGCAAAACTAGAAGTATAGTAATATAAAATCAGAGTGTCCTTTCTTTTCTCTGAGGCACAAGAACAATTTGATTATATGAGGGATTTGAGAAACATACGAAAAGAGATTTTGCAGGATAAGAAATGTTTCATTTACAGCTTGAGAAAAATACACGTTTCTGAAAAAATATGGAAGAAAATATCATTGCTGGTGAGACAAGTGGGAGTGAAAAGAGGAAGAGATCTGTATTTGTGATAACCATACATTTTAGAAACTAACATTTGTACTTCAGGACATTTGGGAAAATCCATGAGAAATCGTATAGATACTTTATCAAAGACAAATTAATCATTTGAGTTTTCCATTAGAAAAACTGATGTTTGATTGTGAACCATATTTCTGAGGGCTACACAGCACACAGAGATAATAAAAATATTTTCTCTGAAACCCAAAAATGTCTTTAAAAATAGGTTCTAGAGAATTAAGGAAGACAGATATATAGATGTGCTTGCCTTGAAAATCAGAAATTCCCTAAACACTCCATTACTTTCAACCAGTAGTTTTAATCTCTAAAGCAGGTTGTAGGTTTTTACTTTCCTCTGATGTGAATCAATAAATTGTTCAGTTCACCTTTCACAACAATTCCCAAGGCGGGACCTGCAGGAAGGCTGTGCAGACACCTTTGGAAGCAGAAGACCATGGAGCGGCTCATTGTGTGGCCACAGTTTCTACATCACTAAAAGCTGCAGCCTGTGTTTCAGGGTGATGGTATCCCTCCGAATTCCTGGGGAATTTGGAATGCAAGCTTCTCCCCAAAGCAAGGCACTGCCAGTTTGCTGGTGGCCACACCTGTAGCTCTGTCAGGGCAGGCGCCCATAGTCTGAAGATCCTCCTGTGCTTTGGCCTGAGCCAGCTCTCCATACCCTTCCATCCAGGGAGGAGAAAGCCCCTTTCCTACTAAAGCATGTGAAACACAGTGAGAAAGACATAAATGATGGTTTTGAACATCTTTAGTTCTGAAACAATAGTTTTTATTTCTGTGGAAATATGGAAACTTCAGTGACAGCAGTCATGGTGTGCAAAGAGAAATTAACTGCAAGATGATATTAAAGTTTAAAACCTCATCCTTACCACAAGGAAGAAAAGATCTCACATCTCCCAGAGTGAGGATCTGCTGTTTTCCACAGGATGTGCCTAGGTGAGAGAATATGATTGCCAGCAGCTATCTCCTACAGCTTTCTCTGATCAAGAGGAAAAGGTTGACTCCTGTGTCCTCGTACCCACAAGAAATGGCATCCAAGCCTCCCAGATCCTGCAGGCCGAGGGCCTCCCTATTGGATCCCTGTGGCAAGCATGA
This sequence comes from Mohoua ochrocephala, assembly GCA_013398855.1. Lineage (NCBI taxonomy): Eukaryota > Metazoa > Chordata > Aves > Passeriformes > Acanthizidae > Mohoua > Mohoua ochrocephala. The sequence goes on along the minus strand of VZTA01028432.1, from coordinate 60,601 downwards.
GAGAAAACCTCTGGTGATGCCCAGTTCTGTTTGTATAAATGGATTAAGATAGGGCTGTACCAGGTAGCTGAATCACTCCAGGAGTGCTGATGTTCGTCCAAGAGCAGGTTTTTGTCTCCTTAGAGAGTCATGAAAGAACTGTGGGTGTCTGAGCCAGCCTCACCTTCTAAATTTACAGGAGCTCCTGGCTGTAGCCAGTGGATTTTAATTGTTGAAGTACCAGCAAGCCTCGGTGTACAGATTCCCCATGCATGCTGGGATCAGCTTGTTGCAAAACTGTATGAATCACTGCAATAATCCCATGCACTAAGGAAAGGAATTTGGTACCTCTGTTCAACCCTTCCTGTGCAGTGTACCTCTGACTGCTTGGATTTACAGCTTCATTTCTGATTCAAAACAAATTCACAAATGTCCAGACTCTCATTTTCCACTAAGCAGAAGAAAGATGACCCATTAAATCCATTGTCTGCACGAATGAGATGAGGGCTCATGAAGTTTCTGATCACACTCCAAAAAATACTTCTGAGTGCAAGTATTTAGAAACTGCACTTATCTGAACAGCTTTCATCCTGTTTATCAGATCTTTTAACTGATCATTACAATTCCAGGGGATTAAGCTATAAACCTGGAGGACACTGCATGTGAGGGAGCAGTGTGCCACTTTGCAAACCAGGAGCTCAGCCCTGACAGGGCATCTCTGTGCATCCCTGTCATCTGTGGTACCAGCAGCCTGCCAGAAGTGCTGTAGGGATCTGAGAACACTGTCAGTGACATGTTGAGTACTCAAATTTACCTTTGTTTAATGCTGCTTAAGATAAAAACCTTTGCCATCTTTTCAATAGACTGCTGTCAATTAATTTGCTGCTGAGGCTATCTAAACTTTCAAACGGTGCTGACATTTTCATTATTTGGCAAACTTGCCCTTCATTATCCACTTTGCCTCTCAAACAGGCTCCATAAGGCCTGAGATTTACCCTAAGTAACAGCTAATTGAATACATTTCTCAGTGAGAGAAACCTTTTAATCTGCAGAGATCAAATCACAGAATACTTGCACAGCAACAATTAAACTGAAGATTGGATTGCCACATGCTTGCACCATCCTAATGAGCAACAGCAGATCAACAGGAGGGAAATACTATTTCCCAGCTCTCTCTTTAATCTACCAAGGGGTGGAACCACAAAAAAGGAACCACAGCTCAATAGGCAGGGAGGCTCCCTTTTAACATTTTCTCCAGGCTCAAGTTTTTACAGACACATGACAAAGACATTTTCCTGCCTTTACTCGTTTGCAGACATAAAGATTGAAATGTAATAATTGTCATCAAGGCTTGCAAGTGGAGTGAGGACTCTTATCTTGACTTTTGGAGAGCAATAATAAAGAAACTTGTTGACAATTTTTCCCTTTATTCTTACATAAAGCTACACTCCTTTTCTGTTTTCAGTTTTCTCCTATGAAATAGTCATTAAGACCCAAATTCCAGGCACTTTAAAATGTATGTGAACAGCAGAGGGAAAGAAAACACAGCCTTTTACTTTACATGATGTGAACACAAAACCTTGTCAGAATTCTTTAGCTATGCTAAGCTAGAGGAAAGGCAGGAAAATTTGAATTCACATGACTTAAGGAATGCAGTTCAACTTTCTGCTGCCTTTACCATGAATGAGGTTGTTGGTATTTTTCTCACAGAATGATTTTTCTTGAAGAAGATCTGAAGGAGCAGAAGATATCCAGTGGAAACACATTAACTTGAAAGAAAATTTGTTTTGCCCTCTTCTGTTTCTTTTCTTATAATAACACATAACTTTTGTTATACAAAGGTTAAAAAGCTTCAGCGAAATGCTATAGATTATTTTTCTTCATAAGGAAAATCCACAATTTCAACTTTTAACTAGACAAGAAAGAGCAGGGTGCAAATCCCCAGCATTTCTCTTGGCACAGATTTTGCAGGGTCTCTCTGAAATGGTAGCAATCTGTGTGAACAATTTGCAAAATGTGCAGTGACTGGCAAGAGAAGACAGCGCTGGGCAAGTCTCAAGCCCGGGCACAAGCCTCGGATGCAGACCTGCAGCTCCCACTTCCATCAGCCTGCTGCTGCCTGCAGGCCAGGCGAGGATTTCTCCCAGTGCCCTGCCTCCCACAGCTGGAGGGGGCAGCATCCTTCCTATTGTAATATCACCCCGCTCCTGGCTCTGTGCTGATAAGATTTTGAACAGCTCTTTATAGAAGCTCTTTCATGTCTTTTCTTCCAGTCAGTGTCTTTCATATCCTCTGAACAGACAGAGTAGGAATTTGCCCAATATGCCTAAGCTTTACAATCTAGTCTCCTCTGGATTAAATTTCTATGCTTTTCTTTGCAGAAGTCTCTATATATGACTGAAAGTTTGCAAAACTCAAATGCCTTTTCTTTTTTTTTCCTCTTTCATTCTCAGGGGACTGTATGGCCCTCAAACAAAATACAGAAGGGCATTTTTCACACTGGTCTTCTACTGATTGATAACAAGCATGGGGGAGCAGAAAAAGTAAAACACTGTGAGAAAAATAATTCACCCCAACAGATTCAAATCATCAGGAAACATGTTTTCATTTTTAATGTGACTACCAGCCTGCAGGGGGTAAGGGAGCAGCAACATGTTCTCTCTCCCAAGAGGAAAAGGCACCCCTTTTTCCACAACACCACAAGTGATGTGTTAATATCAAATATGAGGCATGACAGAAAATTTCTGCTAGCTAGAAACTTCTGTGAAAGGGTGGTTGAGTATTGATGTGCACCAGATGCTAATGCATATCCTAAACAAGCAGGAAGTGCCCAATTTCAGACATCAAATATTGGCTGAAGCACACAGAAGGTATGGATAGGGTGAACCCAAATTGAAACTAAGCCTCAAGATAAAATACCCCACACAACTTCAGTGGGCTAAAGCAATGCACCTTATATGCAAAGCCATATTAATTGAAGCTGCAAAAGTCAAATCAAAGAGTCATTACTCGTCCAGTTCTGATGATACTTATTGTCCAAGTTATATAATTATTACAGAAAGATCAGGAACAGACTTTTCAGGAGGCACCAGCAGGACTGGCGAGGTGACTCTACTTAAGGCAAAGGTTTTACTTTAGTTCACTTTAGGGATCCCTTTAGGGCTGTTGTGTTTGAGAGGCTATGGGTTAAATTAGACAGAGGCAACAGAAAGAAGATACTATTATTGGTGTTCTCTATCGATCACCCAGCCAGGGCAATAGCACTGATGACTTAGTTATTCTCCAGGCCTTTAGGAGAAATCTCTTCATTCATAACCCTAATCCTCATTGGACATTTCAATGTCCCACACCTCAGCTGGAAATACCCTGCTGTCACTGTGTGGACAAGTAAGCTGGGAATTCCTAAAGTTTGTTTAATATAATTTCTTTTCACAATTAATCAGCGAGGAAAGGTGCCCTCCTGGACTTGCCTTCTGTGAATCAAGAAGGGCTCATGGGAGATGCCACACGTGAGCATGCACCCTGATGAACAGAGCAATCATGCTTCCACTGCTCATCCAGCCAACATGACTAACTTTCGGAATACAGCTTGAAGTCTGTAGAACGATGTCTTGCTGGTCTTACAGACAAGGGTATTTAGCCTTTGAATAATGACAGCTTTTTTTGTGGCAGCATGAAAAGTTTCACTTCACCAGCTGCAGAGGATTTCAGTTTGTCAGCTGGTGTGCCACCCAGCACAGTACAAAGAAAGAACTGACATTATCTTTCTTTCATCTCCTGCCCAGCCTTGATAGTCGCTCCTGGGATTCCTCGTGCTGCTCTCAGTCTGTGGCTTTCCTCCACTGGGAATACGAGCGTAAAAGGGACAAGATAAGTGATGCTATTTTACACCAGAGATAACTCTGGTCTGCAGGACCTCTTCATGGGGATGTCATATGGCAAAACAGAAACAAACTCTGATGATGTTGTCGTCTCTCTACTGCAGCCACCTCAATTTAACTGAAGATATGTGCTCATCTGTTCTCATGAAGGAAAATTCAAATAAATTGCATTGCAATTCAATTCAAATTTATTGCATTGCAAAGGCTGGAGGAGGGAAGAACTGGGTTTCCAAAAAGAGTCTTCTTTCATCTGCTAGATCCCTTTTAAGTACTTGTAATATTAGGATGGCCAGGACAATTTGGACTGATCTTCTGCTCTTTAATCTCTGCTGAAAATGTGTGCATTGAAATTTTTGCTCTTTCTCACATTTGTGAGAAAAGGTGTAAGCGGAGAATGTATTTTTTTTCTATTAGATGTAAATGATGAAATAGATATTTCTTGAAAATTCAGCTTGATGCCTGTTACATCAAGTAGGACATCAAAGCACAGATACACTTGAGTGACAAAGAACAATTTAATCCAATATCTGAGAAATAAAATTAGGCACAAATGATGTAGACAATAACTTCTTTTATCTAGAGGTAGCAGCATTTGGAAAAAACAGAATTTATTATTATATCTCGTACAAGTTTCTGTTTGGATGTTTTCCCTATTTAAACCATGAAGCTATCAGAATGTTTCACTGGGATCTTTTAGAAATGTTAGTTTCTTGCTTGTTTCTCCAAACTTGTTTCTCTTGAACGAAGAACATATTCCCCAGTCTCAACTCTTTTTTTCAGTAGCTTGGGGTTTGAAAGTCATTCCCTAGAAACAGTGCCAGTGCTCTGGAAGAAATGCTGAAAAGTAACAAAAATCTTCGATTACAGTACCTCAGATTTTTTAAAAATAGTCAAAGTCCAAAGCTCTTGACACAAGATTGGGAGCAAGAGATTAGTCTATCCCATTAACTTCAGGTACTTCATGGAGGTGACCAGGTTAGGATCCCCACCATGGGCAGTGCCACCTTATCTTGGACAATGGGAACTGTCCACCTGAGAGACGTGCCAGTCTCACATAGCCCACAGGAGTGGAGGGCAGCTGCTACACACCCAGAGCAGCCTCTCACTGGGAGCTCTTCTGGGCAGTCCAGGCTTTCTGAGGATGCTGACTCTGCTGGTTTCAGCTGGAGCAGAGTTAATTTTGCCTCACAGTGGCTGATATGGGGCTGTGTTTTGGATTTGGGCTGAACACAGGGTTGATAATATGGAGATGTTTTTGTTACTGCTGAGAGGGCTTACCCATAGCCACGGCCTTTTCTGCTTTCTGTGCTGCCACGCTGGTGAGGAAGTTGGGGGTGCACGGGAGGTTGGAAGGAGACACAGCCAGGACAGGTGACCCCAACTGACCAAAGGGATATTCCAGACCGTATGACATCATGCTCAGGACATAAAGTGGAGGGAAGAAGGGCAAAGAGGGGGACATTTGGAGAAATGGAGTTTGTCCTCCCAAGTCACTGTTACATGTAGTGAGACCCTGCTGTCCTGGAGATGGCTGAACACCTGCCTGCCCATGGGAAGCTGTGAATTAATTCCTGGTTTTGCTTTGCTTGTGTGCGTGGCTTTGCTCTCCCTATTAAACTGTCTGGATTTCAATGCATGACTTTTCCAGCTTTTACCCTTCCATTCTCTCCCTGATCCCGCTGGTGGGGCCATGAGTGAGCAGCTGCCTGGGGTTTGGCTGAGGGCTGTCCAAGCTGGGATGACACAGAGAGGGCAAGGACACTTCCCTCGCGGCAATGGCCAATCCAGACAGAGAGTTTCAGAAGCACAGGATGCTCTCCATGGCTTGCAGCATGGAGTGACTAAACTGGCCTCACATTCATAGTCAGAGCTCTGTAATCATGCTGCAATCCAGCTTCCTCTGAGAAGATGCAGTTCTAGCACCAGGCCAAAGCTACAGTGTCCAAGAAGATTAGGAGTAGTGTTTGGCATATTTTTTCTCGTGATAGAATAACAAAATAAATATATCTAGAAAAGCCATAGTCAATGAGCAAAAGGTGACTACAGAACATATTGTTTTGGTGAAAATAGTAGTTAATAACTCGTTTATTGCAGAATCTCCCAGTCCCTCAGTATTTATGATGTATGTCAGCCAAGGTTCACTAATAAACCTTCACGTTTCATAAATTTTGAATAGTATTTTCACTGGCCACAATATTACACAGTTAAAACTTCCACAAATAATATAATCATCTCATTCTTCAAACTGCTCTTGTTTTTCTTTTCTTTAGGAAGCATTGAAGAGTGCACTCGGAAAGCCCATGTGGCTTCCCTTTTTCATCTTTATTATTATTCAGAAAACATTTTTATCTGGACAGTGCAAAGGATTCATGTAGGCTGAACAAACAATGCCAGTGAAATTATCAGAAAGTACTCTCCTCACCACAATAGGAACAGCTTCTGGGGCATTCAACTCACATTCCATTACATCTCTCTCATTTACAGTATGGTGATGGGGAAAGGCAATTAATTTCATATCATTTCAAGTCTTCTCTGTCACTGAGCAATTGGTAGTGTTTGATTCCCTTCTCCTTGGGTGGTTAAGTTTTACTGGCAGTAGGAAAATGTTATTATCTTCATTCTGCTGTAGTTCTAGGCTACACCTGGTCTCCCAAACATACCAAGACCATAAAAACTACTTACCAAAGAAATTTCAAACACATATATACATTAAAATTATTTATGAGATTCAGCAACTCCTTTTCCCCTACAGCAACAAATCTGGCCTTTAGAAACTAGCATTGTATGAAGAATAAGCTGTCCATCCAAATAAAAAGAATTCCTTTACCCAATTGTATTTTTTTCCTATTTGAAATCCATTTTCAGGCTTTATTATCTAATAAATACCAGGTCCCAATTTATGTTCAGGCAGAGTATTATATTAGCATTCATGGAACTCTGTCTCACTATTGAACCCTACTTATATAAGATGAGCATTTTTTTTAGACACAGATGTCAACCTAAATTGATGAGATTCTCCCACTCCTAATAATTGGTATGAAATTTTTGAACGGTCCCTGCACAGAAATTCATAGCCCGTGCTGTAATGAGCCATTCAGTGTCACATGAAAAGCTAGCAAGAAAAACACTTTCTCCAAAAGCTAAAATGACATATTAACACTTGCAAAATATGGTATTGTATCAAAGAGAATGAGAGTGCTCTCTAAGGCACTGAGCACAGCAGCCCATGCACAACCCCGTCTGTGCAGTCCCTCGCCTCTCCTCTGGAATGATATGAAGGACAGCATTTAAAATTGCTTATTAAACATTTTAACAGAAGAAGAAGTCAAAACTGTTCAAGATTAGAGTCTATATATGCCCTGGAGTTAAGAGCTTGTTCATTTTTTCCTCAGAGCACCATTGTCTTCAATTTGTTTTTCCTATTTTGCTTTGCTATTATAATGGATTGGGCTGCTCCCTTGGGAAACTACTTGTGAATACTGCTATGATCAACTGGGGAGGAAATCACCAGCAAAAGAGAAATTCAAGAGGCTATTTGATCCCTGCCCTGCACCAATAGAGAGACAACACTGTCAGATCAGTGTCCAGTCACTTCTTGAAATCTTCTTATGAGGGGTATGCCAAAGTCTCCCATATCTCTGTTACTATATACCTACAGAGTTGATTTTTTCCTCCCAAAATCAGACTTACATCTTCTTTTCTGTAATTAAACGGAACACTTCTCGCCACTAGTGGAAAACAGCTGGACATGGAAAGCTGTTATTGCTCCTGCGCAGGTTCTGTGGTGCTGGGTGAGACAGCTGCTGTGTGTTCCACAGAACCCCTTCGCTGAGGGGTCCCGGGCGGGGCCAGACCCCTGCTAGCCAGCTGTTCCCCACCCAGGGCTGTGATAGCCAGGCACCACCCTGCGCATGTTGGTTCAGGCACCCCCAGAGGTGGAGAGGTGGCTCCCGGCCCGGACAACCGCAGGTTTTATTATGGGAGACCCCAGGGAAGAGAAAGTCCCACATCGGTGTCCCAGGAACCAAGAGGCCGAACTTCCGTTCTGCTGGGGGTTATAAGGGAGTCCTGAAGGGGCGGGGTAATACAGAACAGCCAATAGGGAGAGAGGGAGAAGGGGGCGGGTGATACAAAACAGCCAATGGGAAGAGAGGGGAAAGGGGCTGTGTCTGAATAGGT
>VZTA01028432.1:0-52397 GCA_013398855.1 Mohoua ochrocephala | reverse complement strand
AGAGAGGGGAAAGGGGCGGGTAATACAAAACCAACCGATGGGAACAGAGGGGCAGGAATGGGGGCTTTGGTTACATGTTGCAGGGGTACATGAATATTCATAAGAGTGGATGGGCGAGGCTTCTTTCAACAAACCTGGAGGGGGCTTTCTTGGACCCAACCCTGGTCCCTTGGTCTTTCGGCCCCCTCGCTGCCACTCATTGCAACAGAAAGCAATTCATGATTCTGCTTTCTTTATGTTACCTTTAGAAATGTGTATTAGATATTTGTTTTGATCTTCACCACATTTATCCTCTCTGCCTAAGACTAAACAAAGGCAGTACTTTCAACATGTCCCTCAGCGGTGACATCTTTAAGTCATCCTTCTTATTAATGCAACCTTTCAGCTTTTGGCATTTTCTGACTCACCCACACCTTTCAAAGGGATTGAAAGGTCCAGATGGGAAAATACCAGAGTGAAACAGAAGCTTACTGTCTGGTTGCTAATTTTTTTTTCAGAAAGGATCCCCTTTAAGGCAGTGGACTCAGTTCAGTCACCAGCACAGAGGCATCTACTGTCATTTGACCTGTCCTACAGATCTCCCCAGCTGACAGATGCTGCTCCACAGGACACAGCTCTCCTGTGCCTGTCTATTCCCTAGTCCCACAGAGATGTCTCAGGCATTAAGAACAGCAGAAGTGACACCATTTTCAGGTAACTCAATCAATTTCTCTATGTCTGCTTACAGAGCTGAACAAAAAATAATCTTCCAAGATACAAGTCAGCATCAGTTTACCTCATTCCTTTTAGAAATCCTTGTGCTTTTGCAGGCCGGACAGATTTCTACTGCCTCATCTAATGCAGGTTTATGCTTCATGAGGATCTGCGGGTGCAAGAAGTATGATTTCCTGCTCTTCTCTGATAATAAGCTTCGCTTTTAACATAATCTATACATTCACATATGCCTAAGTAACTTTTTGTTGTATGATTCATTCCATAAGCTTTAAGTATTGTTAATTATATCAAAGACTGGTATCCAACCCTTAAACAGACTTTCATGACAGTTTTACTGGAGGAACTGGGTGTAAAACTGAGACTTTGCTCTTCATTTGAATGCACCTCTGTTCTTCCAACTATGCTTCTAACCATCTTCCTTGCCATCTACACAACTATGTAAGGATGTATATATGGCCTTCCTAACATCCTTTTGCAGTTAACAAGAAAAGACAGACCCTCCACACTCTAGGATTGTCATTGCAGAAAAACGCAAAGGGCCTGGAAGCAAGTTTACACACCGAATCTTTGAGCAGCTATAATTTTCTTTACCCCTTGATATGTGTACTAGTTTGAAAACAAATCCATGGGAGATCACAAGTCAGAATTATAATTTAATAGGAAAATTAAATTAAGCACAATAGTACAAGAACACTGACAGGATACAACCTGACCCCCTGTCAGTCAGGGTGGTGGTAGCAGGCCAGATGAAGTGGTCCAGTTGAAGGGGTGATCCTGTAGAAGGGTCTGGTCTTCACCTGAGGGTCCAGTGGTAGCTCTTGTCCTCTGGGTATCCAGTAAGGAAGGGCTGCTTGTGCTGTTCCAAACCTCAGATTACATCCAGGTGGGAATGCTTGGCTCCTCCCCCTGGGCGGAGCATCTCACAATAGGATGATGTAATTCCATGAGTCCTGCAGTGAGGCTGGATGGCTCATTAACAGAAGATCTCCCCCTGGAGGGAGTTATCAGGGATGTGTCATGGAAGAGATAAAGAGCCCTGCCCCACCTGGTTTTAACAGATGGTGATAGAATACATACTTTGGGTTACAACTTACATTGTAACCTAAGAAAATATGTTTTTGATTGTTTCAATTAATTCACTCTAATATTTCACCCATGCCCAGTCCAGATAATAGCAGAATTTTTCTCTTAAACAGGTGCCCCACTTCAGGACACAGATCTTTTATCTCACTCTATAGAAACAGGACTCAGATGGTCTAAAACACAGCCCTCCAGCTGTCTTAGGCACAGAAACTGAAATAACACACAAAAGGGTAAATCCAGCTTCGGGGCAGAGGAGCACCCACATGGGTCCAGCAGAAACCCAGGGCCAAGTGCTGTGCAGCTTAGACAGCACCAACCTGCACTAACAGTGGGAGCAATACAGATACGAGCCAGGGAAATCATTTACCTGGCCTCATAATTGAAAAGTTATCATCTTCCCTGATAGAGACAGCTTAGGACAACAAAGCCTTTATTTTAGGAGTCACTGTGTGCCCAAAAACAGCTAATTGAAAGTCATATGTTGCTGAGTGATAGTGGCCGTAGCACAGATTTGTGGATCCCACCCGAAGAGGTTAAAGGGAAGTTGCTGACCATATGGATTTTTACTTTTCTGCTCCTATCCTCATTAAACAGTCACAGGGAATTTCTGCAGGTAGGTCAAGGGTGAGGACTGACTAACCATTTGAGAAATCTCAATGTAAATTTTAAGGGAAACAGGGAGGAGCTCCAGCTTTCTGACCATCTTCATGGCCTCCTCTGGACTCACTCCAACAGTTCCATGTCCTTTTTTCAGGAGCTCTGGAGCTGAATTTATTAACATGAAGAAATTGCAATGTATAAAATTAAAATTTTAATTGAAAACTGGCACTGATACAAGTATGTTGCTGAGAAGGGAAATATGGATTTTGATACTGGCAGTGCTGAACTCCATAGTGGGCTGTTATTTGCTAATGTTTTTATACATACAAAGCATACACCCATCAGCAAGCCACTTCACTAAATAGGTAGGGTACAAATGTAACTAACAATTATTGCAACTGAGTGAGTACAGGCTCTTCTCGTCTGCGCTCAGGCATACAGAGAGCTTATGCTTACGTGTGAAAAAATGAGCTCTCTTTCTTTATACGAATTGCCTTTCTCCCTTATCTGTAGAAGACAAAAATAGCAGCAGGGACAAAACCGTCCAGCATGACTCAGAGAGCTAAGAAAAGCCACAAGCCCCCTGCTAATGTGATGTGAATTCGCATGCAGAGCTGCTGACTGCTCTGTGCAAAAAGCCTGATGCACCTCTGCTCACTGCCTTCAGATCGTCTTTGTACGCACAGACATGCACACAGTGGGGGAGCGCGGCACAAAAAGAGCCACCTCACTGAAGGCAATTGTAGTGCTCCTGGTGAGTTAAACAGGGAGCAGAGTTTGCCTCAGGTCTTGAAGTCAGTGTGCCTGTGTAAAATTACATCTTAACTGCAGGTCTGTGCGTAGCATGGGACGTTTGCATTTTGGTTTACCCTGAGGGAAACCCCGGGCAAGTCAGTGTGTCAAAAGGTTGACACAGTTTTGATACATGACGAGTCCGTGGCTGAGGAATGAAGATCATGCCCCCACCACGCTGCTGTGATCCATAAACAGCCCATCTTTCCCTGCTGCAGCCCAGCCTTTAACCAGATTCACTGGCACAGGATCCCCCACTGTCAGCTCACCTTGTAACCCCATTTAGTGCTGGACCCATCTTAAGGGAAAAGCAAAATCATATTTATTGTCACAGAAGACAGGAGTAATGTACTTTATTTATGGAATTGGGAACAAAGCTACAAAGCAAAAAAAAGAAGAACAACTAATTATTAAAGCCACTTAAAATATTTCTCTGTCCTCATCTGCTCTGTCAGAAGTTGTTTGCAGATGTTGCTATTGATATATTCTCACAAGCAAATACCCATCAGAGTGTTATTGTGGAGATCCTGCCTCTTCCTCTGCTCAGAGTCCCCTGTTTCTATGCTTTCTTAAAGCATATCTCTAAATATTTATGAACCTTCAAAATCTGTTCCATCTCTCCAGTATTCCTTTTTTCAGCTATTATTGTGACAGTTTGCATCATATTTCAGTTTCATTTCCTTTTTTCTCTCCTGCCAGTCAGTGTGGACAAGTCCCTCAAGGCTGTTTTTTGGTGTCACTAGTGCTGCCCAGGACAGCTGGCTGGGTCCCAATTGATGTTTAACCACTGAGGTAAATGCAGCAAAGTAGGTCATTTTACTGAACTTTCCTATTTCTGCTATAGGAAATCACCACCAGCTCAGCCAGAGCTGTGATTTACCACAAAATTTCAAACATTGTATCTTTACCGTTCCTTCAAATCTAGCAGCACTTGTTTAACACGCAGTTCAGCAGGTTTCCTCCCCACTCAGATAACAGCACCCGAAACATCGCGTAACAGAGACAGAAAGTAGAGCGGAGCCTGTCGCCTTGGGCTGGGTGCAATCTGCCCTAGGCAAGCCCCAGACTCGAGGTGAGGCTGAAGAGTATCACAGCAGTGAAAAAAAGACTGGAAAAAAGATCAGGGCTCGGCCATGTTCATTCACATTCCCTGCCAGGGGTGCCTGCACCCTGCAGACCCCCACTTGCCCGCTGAAAAATCCAGACCTGAAAATGGGGGAGAGGTTAATCCCCACTCCCTGGTGTCGTGTGTGAAGTCTTGGCCTTGAGCACCCAGTGGGACAGTGGGAGGTCACGTTGCCCCTCCATGCCTAAGGAAGAGGCACTGCCATTCTGATTCAGCAGCTGTCCAGAGATGCTCGTGCAGCCCAGCCATGAGGCAGTTCTGGATGTCCTTCCCTCCACACCAGCTCATTGTGTGAAAACAAAACCCATCACTGACCAGCAAAACAAAGCACCTAAAAGCCAACCCTTTCTGCAGGGAGTTTGTGTTTCTCTAATTAGGGCACCTTCCCAGCATCTCTGGTTTTGAGTGCTATGGCAACAGGTGGTATGAACATTAACAAACCGAATGGAATGGGAGGGCAGGCTCTCAAACAAAAAAAAAGTCCGCATTACAGGAGTGGACTGTGCAAAATGACACAAAAGCCAGCAAGTCTAGAATAGATCTAGAAAGTGGTATGGAACAGGTTCAAATTTTTTGAGCTAGTAGATAGGGTAGGAGGGGTAAAGACTCGTCAGATGAGTCCTGGTAAGTTGTTTCCCATCTAATTATCTTGGCATCTGGAATTGCAGATGTGTTGGTTGAAGTAACCAGAATTATCAGATAATAAACTAGAACAATATGCTTAAGGCATGATGTGATTTCTATTTTTCTTCTCATTTCTAGATGGGAATCCAGTTTACTTTTATCCCTCTTTACAGGCAGGCCTCTATTTTTGCACTTTGTTGGGACTACCACAAAATACATGAAAATTAGATTTTGTAAGGGCACAAACACAGTCATTTCTTCCCTCACCCCATTGACTGCAGAGCCATTTTTCTGACTTTCTTATATATGTACATTAAATTCACGTACATACAGAGTGTGATGCAACCAAATCAAGAAAAGGCAAAGTCACCAAGAAAATAAACACAGAGTAAGTAAATACTACTGATAATTCTTTAATGCTGGACTGCTGCTCTCTGCAGTTATGTAAATATAGCTACCTAGTCACACTAGTTACTAGGGAGCCATAAAAACAGTCATCTTGTGAACTGATATCAAACCCTATCGCACTGCCTGCCCATCAGGAAACCTTCTAGCAAAACCTTGGGGGTCAAACCACATTTATTTTTCAATTGGTGATGTTTTTGCCTCTTGAACCTCAAAAAGAAATACGAACTATCAAGGTCCCTGGCACAGGTCTGTGTGCTCCTGAGGGTGCACAGCTCCTACTGCAGCTGAGCTCAGTTCCGTGGAGGTTGCAGACACTAATAAACAGTCAGTTAAACACTACTGCACCATAATTTAAGAAATTCCAAAAAGAGAGGGGAAAAAAAAACATGTCAGTTTTGCAGCTTAACTGAGCCTGCACATCTGCCCAACAGTGTCAGAGGCTGCCAGGACCTCCCAGCTGCTCACCTGCCTCTGCAGAGTCACAGGACTGTGGCTAGAAACAAGGTGCCTTCTCCATGGCAGCACAGCCATCCCGAGTGCGTCCGTCAGCACTGCTGCCCGTGTCCTCTGTCTGCTGACCAGAGCTCCATGAACTCCTCGTGAGCTGCCAACACAGAACCCTGGTATCAGGAAATTAGTTGGTTCTTCAAGCAACTTATTATCACTTTGTCTTGAGCTGGAAATAAGGACTGAGCTGTGGTTTTGCTAGAAATGTTTTCTGCCCTATACAGCAACACAGTAAGAGTACAAATGTTCACAAAGTGAAGTTCTCCATGGTCTTCTTCATTGGTTTCAACAATGGAACTTGGTCTCCCCCAGAAGACATGCTAAGTCCTCACAGTGCTGAATGAATTAGTACTTAGTGTACTAAGTACAGTTCAGAAAAGGAGTTTTTCTCCTTACAGGTTTAAATTTATACAGCATGTCTATGGAAGAAAAGGATTGAATGCCTATGGAGTCAAACACATTCAGTTTTCTTTTCCGAATACATGGGTCCTGTGCTCAAGCAGTTTGCTATATGTAAAGTTTTCTAAATCCCTTTTAACAGATATAAATAACCTGATTTTTAGTTCACAGTGTTCCAAGTTTTATCAGCAGAATACTATGTCTCATGTACTCTTCCAAAGCCCAAACACAAATACATGCCGAAAATAAACTCTGCTATTTTGCTACTCTGCTTGCTGGGACGTTCTTGCCTGCTGTTTAAACTCAAGTTATTGCTGCATATTTATGGATTTGAATACAAACAGCATGAAAAGGAAGGCAAGGGAGTTTTCTAAGTGCTTTCTGTAAAGACACTCCTAAACAAAACTCTGGCAAAGGCTGGCCTTCTTGCAGGTTTGCCTTTTCATCACAGTTGCACAGTGAAAATATTTTTTCAGGGTGGAAAAGAGATACGGGACAAAGGGAGTTTGCTCTTGAGGAGTTTCCTTTCCTTCTGGGTGAAGTTATCCAACTGCTCTGCTGTGTTTCATCTTGCTTCCTCTCCAAGTCTCAGGACTGCTTCTAGAGAAAATGCTGCAAGGAGTGATGACAAACAAAGCAGTAAGAAAATATGTGGAATCACTCCCATATTAACTTTCAAATCTGAAGATGAGTCTTAATGTAATTTATTGGACTTCTTTCAAAATTGGAACAGGCTGCCCAGGGAAGTGGTTGAGTCACCATCCCTGGAGGTATTTAAAAGATGTGTGGATGTGGTGCTTAGGGACATGGTTTAGTGGTGAACTTGGCTGTGCTGGGTTCATGGTTAGACAAAATGATCTCAGAGGTCTTTTCCAGCCAAGGAGTCTGAGATTCTATGTGCTATGCAGGACTGCAAAGGTGAGTAATCCCAAGAAGGGCTGCTGTGGGCCCCCAAGCACTTTGAGCAGAACTGCTGTGAAATGGGACCAGTGTCTGAGATAAAGACATGCTGGAAGTGATGTTACCAGCCCAGCTGAGCCTTTGTCTCCTTAGCACTACAGCTTGTCCCAGTGCTATTTCCCCTCTGAATCAGAGAGGTTTTCCCAGTTTGCAACTACCATTAGCTACCTGGACCACAGGCACAACATGTGCTGGGGCTGCTTCCCTGCCAAGACTACTCTGGAGGGACTCAGGCATTGTCCCAAATGAGTTCAGGGTGAGAAGTAGCAGTGCCTTCATCAGGCTGTAGCTGTCCCCATAGCTCTCCCCACCCAACCAGCACAACCCTGTGTTGGTGGTTCTTGACCTGCTCCCCTGAACCCCACAGTCACAGTTCCTCCATCAGAGGAACACGGAGAAGTTGCCCTTCTGGCAGCTTTGAGCTAAAAGTGACACAGGTTTCCAGGCCTTCTCCTTCATGCTTCCCTCTTCAGGCTAAATTTCCCGTTTATCACTCCTCAGTCTCTGTTCCCCTGAAACAACCCATTTTCCCAGGCAGTGGCTGGATGAGCTGGCAAAGACAGCCCTGTGCTTGCTCTCATGCTGAGGTCCACAGGCAATCAATCACTGGAGTGTCTGCTTGTTGCTGACAGATGGGTAAGTGCCTCCTCTTTTCTGTTTTCAAATTATTTCAAGCAACAAAATCAGATACCCAAAACCAATTTCTGAATGCTACTTGAGAAGCAGAGCCAGGGCCCCCGGACAGTGGAGGAGCAGCCCCTGAGCTGGCAACGTGGGGAGAGATGGGCTTGGGGCAACCTCACTGAAATGCGATGCTGCATCAGCAAGGATGACCAGGAATCCCCACGTGAGGAATCTGGGTCAGAAAAATCCCTTAGCTGTTTTATAAAGGCTTGACCATAGGAAAGACAGTATTGCTTTGTGCATGACAGACCTGTGGGGAGAAAGAGGAGCAGCCTGTGGGAAAGGACTGCCCGCATCTCTGGGGTGTGGAGGGAGCACTAGCACAGTGCTGTGCCCCAGGGGAGAGGAGAAGTGCAGCAACAAGAACATCTGAGAGCCAATGGGTTTGCTGACATACCTTCCAGATATGAAAAATCACAATGATAACAGCTATCATCTTGATAAAATAGCCATGCTCTGGAAAAGTCTGAAGGCCTTTCACTGGAAGGAAGCTAAAAGGGGCCTAGGGAAGGTGGTTTTTTACTTTATTAAATTCTTTATGCTTTATCCTAGTTTGTGTTGAACTTCATGTTCCCTGTAGTTTTAAAATATAACCCCCAGAATTCTATAGTTACAGTTTGTCTTTCTTCTAAAGAGAAAAATTAGTTCAAAATTTTCTTTTTAAATATTCTAATTTTCTATGAAGATTATTAAGTCACAACCTGGAAAATTAACATGGACAGAAATGTCAATTACATAAACACCAGATATGAGTATTTTACAGGTATGAATCCAAGTGTAATAATTCATATTATGCAGGCTTCCCAAGTCATACAATCCATTGGAGGGAGTGAAGAAGTTATCTTCTTCTCTGCCAACTGCTCTTTTTTTTCATTTCTTTTGACAAATAAAAGGTAAACATATTAACAAACATAATTTGTTCTAAATAAATGTAGAAATATACTTATTTTCTATGTCTTCAAGATATGATTCATTAGTGTCAGCTTCTGCCACCTCTATTAATTAATTTATTAATTTTTAAGCAACCAAAGGGAATGGATTTACATAACACCTTGATATATAATTGATGAGCTCTGTATTGCAGATGCTTTTGAGTCCAATAGCTGGACCAGCCTGACCGAAGTGTTCTTTAGTGAAATGTCACAAAAGCATCTGCTGAGCTATTGCCTCTCTACATTGGCCCTGAGGCAGCAGGACAGGGCACGGATGCTCAGAGTTGCCAGCATGCTTGGCTTCACACGAGAAGAGAAGTTCAGGGGCTTGTCTAAGGATGGTTGCAGTCAAAAATCTCCATCCTTCGTATCTCTGAGAGTAGGAAGAGAGAACTGAGCGATCTGAGACATTTCCAATGCCACTGGACAAAACCATAAAGGAAAGTATTTTTCAACTGGAAAATCCTGTCTGGATGTGGTTTTATGTAGCATGGCACAGAAGGATGGCCTAGAGGGAAAAGTAAAGTGAAATTTCACAGAATCGCAGAATATTCTGAGTTAGAAGGGACCCACAAGGATCATCAAGTCCAAATCTGAAGTGAATGGCCCACACAGGGATAAACCCCAGACCCAGCTGGCATTATTAGCACCACTCTCTGACCAACTGTACCACAAGGTATCCTCTGTGGAAATCAAGGCCATGACTGTGGATTCAAATTTCACTGAAAAGACCTGTAGACAGTACATTAGAAACATTTTCCTAACATCAGCAACCCCCTTTTCAATTCCTCTGACAGTTCCTCTCCTAGGGAGACTGAAATTTAGCTACTACGGGGCAACACAGAAATTCTCCCTCACAAATGGGGGTTTGTGTTGGTTTATACTTTGGCACTATTATCAGAATCCATACAGGGAAAAAGACACATTTTCTTTTCTATGCACAGGGTGCACTGCTGGGTGTGCCAGGTGCAATCCTTTCATAGAGAAACAGATTCAAGTTGAATCAAATGGGGTGAGGCAAAGTCATGTAAGACACTCCACACCACTTAAGAGTTGGTCACTTTTCTTGGGTCAGGCAAAGAGGACATCAAGGGGTTGAGAAAGCTGTACCTTACCCCTCTTGGCTCAGTTTGGCTTGACTAGTGTAGTTTAAAGCCATTAATGGCTCTGTATTAGCCAAGGCAAAATCCACTAAGGTCACAGGGAGCTGATGATTTCACAGTGTCATGGATCAGATCCATGTTCTTTAAGCTTCAGTGGTCTCCACTTACTCAATCTTTCCAAGCAATGTTTGCTCTCACCCTGGCCCCTAACAGACTAAGCTGGTAGAAAGCCTCCTGTCATTACCCATCTTTAAAATGATGTTACATTTTTCTCATTCCCACTGGCAGAATAAAACATCTGGGAGTTGTTTGCACTAATAGCAACGTGAAAAATGTGAATACATTTTTTCAAAAGCATAGGAACAAACTCCAACAATGACTTGGCTTTGATTGGGTGGAGAGGGTTGCTGATGATTGTATCAATGAGAGCAGATGTTTTCATTTTCATCTGCAGTGAGATTTATTCTGAATAGTTAAAACATATTAGAATTATAGAATTGTGGGGAAGGAAGGAAGGAAGGAAGGAAGGAAGGAAGGAAGGAAGGAAGGAAGGAAGGAAGGAAGGAAGGAAGGAAGGAAGGAGGGATCAGGCTGGTCTAGCAGAACCTGCATTTCCTAAAGCCACGCTGGCTCAGCTTTATCCCCTGGTTGCCATGTGATGGCACTCGAGGTGATCTGCTCCATGACCCTCCCTGGCACGGAGTTCAGGCTAACAGGCCTCTCATTCCCTGGATCCTCCTTCCAGCCCTTCTTGTAAATGGGTGTCACATCTACCAACCCCCAGTCAACTGGCACCTCCCCAGTTAGCCAGGACTCCTGACACATGACTGAAAGGAGCTTGGTGAACTCTTCCAGCACAGGGAACTGTGCCGGCATTTCACAAGAACAGGCACTGATAACGTAAACAGCAGAGCAAGAAACTCACTCCCCTTGCAGGAGCAGACAGGGATGGGATTTTCCTTTCTATGTGGTATCTGCCTCATTTTAGGATCCTATACATTCATTTCACTCGGAGCTATTTTATTCCCGCGGTGGCTGTCACACAACTTGCCACACAGCTGTTGTCAATTAATAACAACGGGGTATTATAGTAAAATGAACAGCCTATTCGCTCACATCCTGGTTTATTTTCACGCCTCGCTCTTGAGAAAACCAACGGGCAGCTGCACTGTGACTTTGAACTGGTCCCTATTCATCTCCTACTGGGGTGTGCTTGGACACCAAAATGTATTATGCATGCACACCAGCTCAAAGGAGCCTCGCTCTTGCTTCAAGCCTGTGGAAATAATACATTGGATCTGATGGTTATACAAATAGTAGTAATTATGCAGAAATCGGCCCATGTTCCCTTGGTAATGGCACCTCATTAATTTTGCTGAAACCTCCCTAAATTATAGCAAAGAATTCTGCTGTCAGGTTTGGGTTTGGAGTTTTTTTGTTTGTTTGTTTTTCCCTTTCATAAGCAAATTGTGCCATAGAAAAGTAAGAAAGGGAACATTTCTGCTGGGTTGCAATGGATAAATTTCCCATCAGATAAAGAAGTGGTGGTGAGAGTAAGAGCTGTGATGTCTAGTACACACTAAAACTGTGCTTGCTAACAGCTGTAGAGAAAGTATTGCTTTGACAAAAAAATAGTTAATAATTAGTTCCAGAAGTGGCAGAGCCCAGTTTCCAATGGATTTCTGTCTTGTAGGCTGTCGAATTGCGTGAAGGTTGCAGCATGAACTCGCCATGACAGCAAACGTGACAGAACATTCCAGAGAGAAAGAAATAATATTAATTTTGAGAATAATTGCTATAAGCCAGTTGTGGGGTTTTTTTAAATTATTTGTAGTAAATGCCAGATAATCTCCTTAGGAGACAACCTTTGATGGAGGAGAGGACTCTTCACTTGACTCTGTGCATTGTGTAGCTGAAAGTCAGCCATGAAACACAACTCACCAGAGGCCTTGAAGACAGACAGAGCATCCCTTGGCTCTTCACATGGATCCTCTGGCAAATGGTACAATCTGAGCTCAAGCTGGAGTAAGAAAATGAGTGGAAATGCAGTGTCTTTGAGGCCTTCAGGAGTCTGGCAAATCTGTTTAAAACTAAACAGCAAGTTTGAAAATTATTGAGAAGGGAGCTGATGGTTGACACATCTCTGCAGCAAAAGAGATTGAGCTTAGTGTCTTCAGGAAGGAGGCTAATAAAGAGATACACTTTCATGATTGTCACCTTTCACATCAAGCTTTATTCACATTTAGTCACCCTGTCCTGTTGATGGAGGGGGTTGGTGGGCACCTGGCAGCTAGCCAAGGTAAGCCCAACACAATCACTTTTATGTTTACTCTTTTTCAAAAGTCCTTCTCTGGCTGTTTACTCTGATAGTCTCCATATCCCATACCCCTTATTTTCTCCCTCTTCTGCTGAGGTGTTTCTTACGTAAATATATGCTCACCCACGTTTTTATTAAGCTTTAGTTACTTATTTGTTTCGTTTTAATTCACCAGTTGTGCTACTTAATAATTTTATTTTGCTTTGCCTTTCAAAGTCCATGTTCAGTCTTTACTAGTGCCACACATTATTCATTTAATTCTTGAGGTACACACAGTACTTCCAACAAATGCAACAATAGTCTTTCCTCTAACAAGCTTACAGCTCAAATGATAGATGATAGAAGAAGCCTGAGCTGGGGGCAATCACAGAATGATAAGACTTTCACAGTATACACTTGAGAATGAATTGACCACAGGGTATATATAGATCATCACATCCTTGATGGCATGTAACCGTGTAATCAGTGTCTGATAATGGCTTCAAGACATCAAAGCAATGAGGTTTTAAAACAACCTTCTCGTTAGAGTTGTGGGAACAACAAAATAAGTCATCCTTAAGGTGGAGCCTGGTGTGTTTCTGAAAAGGACTGTGAGATGCTGTTGCCTGCAGCAGCGGGAGAGTGGATTTTTTTTAATTTTACCTTTTTTCCACAGTATTTTTTGTATTTGCTTGTTGTGGACAGGGAGGGAAAGGGGCTTTTTACAGTGCAAGTTTACAGAAGGTGGATGTCAAAGCTGCACGCATAAGGGACAGCAGTCAAGGCACAGCACCTTGGGAACGGATGAAAAAGTGCCAGCAGGAGGTCTAGCAAGAAAGCAGGGTCATTAAATGCCTTTTCACTGCCTTGCCCACCTGCATCTGTGGTAGCTCCTGTCCATGCCTAGGATGTGAAAGTATTTGGTTTATTGCACAAGAGATGGACATTGTGCATTAGACTGATCCCAGCAGATCACGGACTAACCCAGTGACAGCTGTCAATCTGCCTTCAGAGCGGACAGCACCTGGCACTGCTAACTTGCCAAACCACATGAAAATAAACCATAAACTATTTCCTAAATAAGCAGTTGTTCTAGCTTTTAGAGAGCAAATAAAGGCAGGGAGGAGAAGGAAGGTGGTCTGCAGGTCAGAAAGAGAAGCAGGGGCACATGGCCAGAAAATGATCTCACAATTGACTGTGATCTGCTCTTGAAAAATAGTTTCTACTCCATCTGCAACAGTATATTTGATGATAAATGGTACTGCTGGTGGAGTGGCTAGACATCTTAAGAAAAAATTAAAGGGTTTATTTGATTATATGGGGATAAAGCATTTGTGCAGGCAAAGCATAATTAAATACCACGCTCTCTACAGCCCTCAGAATGTTGCTGCAAGGTTAAGGTATTGTCTTTTTCCCTTGTGCACTGATTGCATTTTGCCTACACACATGCACACACAGCCCCCGAGTCTGTCAGCTTGCTGGATTTGCCACTTTTCTCCTGATTTGAAATAGTCTTTTCTTACTGGAAAAAATACTTTTGTACCACTGCCGATAGCTTCCCAAATACTGGTATATATTCAGGGAGCAATGACAGGGAATGGCTTATTCATCCCGTGTGTTTCTGTTGTTGATCATACCTAGAGACTGAATCCTGTTTGAAATACAGACGTGTTTCCTGACTGACTGTTTGCCTAGAAAAACAGATATCTGAATGAGAAAGGCTGGAAGGGAACCTGTGGTATAACCGTAGTCTTTAAATTTTTTGTTGGATTTTAAGTAGGAAGAATTTTTCTACAGTGTTACATGGCAGGGAAGCCCAGGAGTTTCTGCCCAGCACCTGCTTGATGGCTTCGGAGCCCCAGATCCCGGGAGCCAGGCTGTATGGAGTCTGCTTTCTCCCTGTTTTCTGCCACACCTGAGCAAACACCACTGCATGTTTCATCGTCTGTCGCTCCACAGGAGCCAGGCAACACTGTTTTGTTGGAGTTTTTAAAGCACCTCTAAGTGCTTTGGCACATAATTATTTCTACAAAAACTCTCTTCAGCTTCTCCATTCTATGCCTGCTTCACTCTCCTCTTCAAGTCACCTTTTGCTGCGTGGCTGCTGAAACTTTGACATGGAAAAGGGCACCTGCTGTTTCTGCAATCGTTGTCTACCACCCTCTCTGTGCCTACCCAGGGAAGCTTGTCAGCTTATTATATTGTCCAGTGGGGGGCAAGGATGGCCTTTGGTGAGCACCCAGCATGCAGGGATCTTTCTCTGTGCAAGCACTTCCGAGCACAACAGCAACACAAACATATTGACAAAACAGAACTTGAAATAGAAACAGGATTCTGCCACAAACACTCTCAAGAGCTCCTTTTCCCTCTCTGTTGTTGTGAGGAGTTTGATCTCTCTCTGTGCACTGCATTCACCAAATGCCTTTCACAGCACGCTCAGGGGGTTCTGGGTAATTTCAAGAGTCTCAAGTGCATTCCTCCTATGTTTTGAATGCAGACATAACAGTAACATCTCCTCCTTGATTTTCTTGAAGAGTTTTGTTAATGTATTTCATAGTGGTTTGATTTGCTGTTTCTTATTTTTAGGTGTCTTTCTGGCAATAAAGATGTATTTTCCTTCATGAGTGAGTGGAGAGTGTTTAATCCTCAGCTCTTTAGATCTGCTTCACCTTACTCCATCTCTTTCAGGATAAACCATTGATATTAGGGTTGGGGAAACACAGTACATTAAACTTTCTGAAACAAGGCAGGAACAAAAAAATCTGGGGCGTGATGGTTCAAGCATGGGGTGACACAACACTTGTGCCATGTCTTGGTGATGGAAAGAAGGATTCAGCAGTTGTCACTGCTGAGGCCCTCAGAGACACTTCTCACTCAAATCTGGAGTTGGCATCCACAAACTGTTTCCCAGAAAACCACTGGTGGTTACACACATGGCAAACTATAGCATACGGCTCTTAATTCTAGAGAAAAGTACTCAAAATCCCTTATGTAGGGATATAACAATCCAAACTCCCTGAAGGGAAGGAGAAATGGGGCAAAATGCAGCACGGATGATAAAGTAAGAGGAGTAGATGGGACAGCCACCCTGGCAGCAAGAAGTGTGATCAGTGAAAGGGTCTCCAGAACATGTGGTACACCATCGCCCTGAGCATCAAACATCTCCTTACCATTGCCCAGATGGCAGTCAGTTCCGTGGGGAGGCTTTGTCCTGAAAACTGCTTACTCATTGCTCCACGTCTGGAATAAGAGCAGAGAGCCCGAGGGAAGTTTCATCCTCACAGGTTCAAAGGCCTTCACGTAAAACATGACTGGAGGTGCCATCAAACAAAATTCTTCTTGTCCAGCCTTTGTCTGGTGATCCAGCCTCCCTCCTGCCACTCCAGACTCCATTTCAGTCACCTAGAATAGGTAATGCATTATTCCTTCATGTTCATATACAGATAATGGCCCAGAAGGTGTAGTCACTGCAATAGCTTAGATTTGATTCCAGCTGAGCTATTTAAAAAATAATTGTGGTTTCAGATTAAGCCAAGCTTAGCTTTTGTCCTGCGTATGGACTTCAGACCAGCCCAAGTTACATGTAAGCTCTTTGTAAGGCTGGTTTTGAACTTTCCAGTAAGAAAAAGGCCTGTTTGGATACAGACCTGTGTCACTGCATCTGCCTTGATATGAACTGAAATGATCACTAATCTCTTGAATCCAAAACACATTTTTTCTTCTTGAACTTAAAACCAATGGAAAAAAGGGTCTATTGATAGCTGCTGTTAGGCAAGAAGAAATCAAAATGTGCTAAAACAGAGTTTCTTTAGCAGTCTGTCAGAGCCTTCCAATTTCTTTCACCCAGTAAAAATTTGGGATATTAGCAAAGACTGATTCACACTGTTACTCTAGGCAATTAAGGAATTTTTATTATGTTTTGCCACTTTTTGAAGTATCTTAAGCCATATGTAATTCACTGTAGTTCTAACATCTGTCGTTTCCTTGGGAATACTTCACTTGTCAGAAATTAAAATGCATTACTACTAATGAGATATTCTGATTCCAGATTGTCATTTCCGATTCTAAATATAAAAGTAATTACCATCACATATGACCCCCCCACAACCAAACAATTTTATCATCATTCCCAGAAGTAACACCAGTACTTCTGTTGTTTCTTGTAAAAGAAAAGCCTTTACCATAATGACACCCTGATAGTCAAGTGGAAGACATTACGTGATACAAAGGAATGAAATAATTGCATCAATGGTTTAGCAATATTTTCTACATAAAAGAGAAAGAAATAAATACAAAAAGAGAGTTATTTAAGTTTTTATGTGCAGTCATATAAGGCAGCTTTTGGTTTTGCCTCCAAATGCATGGAAAAAAATACCTAAAAGCAGAGTCTCTGAAAACCGAGTCTCTGCTTAGTCTCTGAAAACTGCAGCAAAAGCAGGCAATGAATTTTGTGCTCCTTGTAAATATCAATAAATTAAATGTTCTTTCTTTTCATCATACCACTATCTCACTTTGCAAACTATACAGCTATTCATGAGAGACCTTTTAAAATACAAGCAGCAGATTCATAAACAAGCTGGATTTCAGGGATAATTTTGCCAAATGCAAACCTCATATCTGTCTCCTGCAGCACTTTTTCTTTTTCAGCAGACCCCTTGCATCAGGCAAAATTTTCTGTTGGCACCATCATCCATCTTACTATTTGGCCCTCTCAGCTTGTGTGCTCTGTATTGGATATCCTGTATTTGATATAGAGTATAGGATGTCTCAGAAGGGAGGCTACAAGTAAGCAGACATTTATAGACTCCCTTTATCTAGCACTCGTAGTCAGAATTATCTAAATAATCCCTGCATTTATACAACCTGTTCCTCCTGTTCCTGTTCTGTAATTTAATTCCTCTGCACATGCCTATACATTATAACACACCTCTGTATAGCCCCTTCAGTGTTTTACAAGTTCTATTTTTAGATGAGTATTAGTAAATGTATTGATAATGGTGATTAAATAAGTAAGAATATCTCTTCAGTACTTACTACTTGGTACCAAGAAACTGTATTTTGAACAAATTGTTCTGGTTTATTCCAATAGGAAATAATTCAGATATTCAGATATTCCAATATTCTGATATTTCAGAATAAAGCACTCTACTGGATATCTGAATAGATCAATATTCAGACAGACACTAACTATGTCCCTTTCTCCTATTTCATGCCCATTTGAAAGACAAGAGAATATGGTGGATTTTTGCCCAAATTCTTCTCCTTTTCCTGAGGTTAAGACCATGTGAGGAGATTGAATAAGAGAGAAGGGATTTTCTTGGATCACCAGATCTAGTTTTCTGTTGTCTCTATTAGCCATGTCACACACATTTTTCCATAAAGAGACAAGTATCTAAGTTTATTTTTCACTCATATCAGTGATCATCTACTGGTTAGGAACATTGGGCTCATTTCCACTTGGAAATTATTCTTGTCCTTGTTTATTTCCAGTTGTCCTTGTATCAGCATTTAGGTCAGTTAAATGCAGTGAGGTCCTTTGGTTAGCTGCCAGAAAATGGATTTTCCTTTCTTCTGATTCTCCTCTCCTTCTTACCCTTGTTCTTACTCCTCTTCAGAAAGGACAGATCATCACAACCACGCGCTGTGTTTTGGGTGGGACCTTACCAGCGGTTCACAGAGGGTAAATGAGACTTTTCCAGTGTCTGCTGGAAGTACTCTGCCTGATCCAGCCACAGGCCCCTTGTCGGCCTTCCCACAGCTGCTCCTCAACCTGTTCGCCCTGCAGCTGCTCAGAATAACAAAGTCTTGTTCCTTCTTCCTTTGTTTCCAGCTGATGAACTCCAGCTTACGAACTCCAGCTTACAGCAGGAATTTTAGCAACTTAGCGACCTTGTAATTCTGACTTCTATAATGTCATTATTCCTTTCTTTGTCGAGATTTAAGGTCATCCTTCTGTTCCCGTACTGTTCCTACCTCCCACCTGTTACCACCAAGAACTCATCAGCATGTTTCTACCTTTTCTGCCAAACTCTAAGGTATTTCTGAGTCCCATATCCAGTACCCAAGGAATTCAGTTCTTGGTTTTTTCTACTACTGATTAGTTCCCCTCGCCCCTTGAAATCTGCTTATCAGACATTTCCTTAGTTATCATATACAAATTAACACACAAAACTCCAGCCCTATTAATCATTTCCAGTGAGGAAATGTTTAACCTAAGTTCAGGCAGATTGGAGCTATTTCACTCCCCTTTTATCAAAAATTAATTGAATCATGAGGGATATGCATTAGGTTAGACTGACATAATCTACTGTCAGGAGATGGCAAACCTATGTTGTGTTTTATACTATTCTCCATCTAATTCCTTGCCTTTAATTATTCTTTTAGAATTATGGGATGAATATTGCCTAAGTTTCTAGTTTGACTGCATTCAGCATTTTGAATTAAAATTTGTTTATGGGAATTGGCATATTTTATCATCAAGTTAAGAATGACTGGATTCAGTTGGAAACACAATAATGTTTAATTATTTGTAAGGCTTTCTGTGATGTAATATGTCTATTTGGGCACCTATTCTGCTGAAAAAACTTCTTATTTGCTTTAAAGTACTTTACAAAGTCTAAATGAGTGCCATTTTTCTGCAGTCGTAATCTTGATTTTCACATTGTCTTTTTTTCTTGTTGTCTTGCTCTTTCATTTTTATCTGATCAGTCTAAAGAATGCCTGTTTCTCTATACAGAGCAATATACAGAGAAATTCCAGGAAAATTGTGCCTCACTCTTTTTTCCATGGTACTTCATTCTACATCTGAGAAGGGAATTTCCTCACTCATATTGCAATTTTTAAAGTGTTTTTAATTTCGAGAAGTACTTAAATATTAACCCACTCAAATGCATTCACACAAGCAAGCACAGATATAAACACAAGGGGAAAAAACCAGCCAAAGATGTGTGTGAATTAATTGTGAATCACGCAGTACAATAGTACATTTGTTTTGTTAATACTAGCACAAAAAGCCTTTCTCATTGCCATTCTTACAAGTGTCTCTATAATCACCTGAAGCATTTATCTCCACACGTCAGAGAACTAGAGGATTTGACCTAGTTGCTAGATTTAAGAAAAGCAAGACATACAAAGGAAGAAGCTGGAGGTTTTCAAGACAAGATGTTGCCAGGGTTACAGGAATTTGCTCATGCAATCCCCTCCACCACACTTGAACTATTCCAGAACTGTTTCATGCGCCTGCACACTGAAATAAGTGCATACACCAAGGTCTTGAGAATGTCATTTACATCATGAGAAATACAAGATGCTGTGTGCAACACTGTTTCCAGCTCATTTTGTTCCTTATGCGTTATCAAACCAAAATAAAAAAAAAAAGAATGAGGTGATCTTGGTTTGAGGAAGCTAATGGGGTGGTCAAGATGTTTTGGTACTATTTCCAGAATTACATCATTTGAGCAGCATCTTAATATTTCATACTGGACTTCATGGTAGTACTGAAGAGTTTCAGAAAGCTAAACCTACTTTTTAAGTGTGTATTGATTCATATTTCACCTTATCAGCATCCAATCAAAATAAAATATTTGTTACAAAACAGTACACTGTAAAACTCCTTTAGAGAAAAACAAATGCTAAGATTAGAACCATGCTAACCAGAAGCTTCCCTGGCCCTCCCTGGCTAACACCACAGGTCCCTGTCCCCTGTGGCATCCCTTGTCGCTCAGCATCCTGGTCATTGTCATGTCCCAGTCCTGCCTGGCCCTGTGTCTTGTGTGAACCTCAAACTCACATTGCAGCAGTGTCTCTGCTGCTGCCAGATGGATTCTGGACCTGACTCACTACTTTGCTTCCTCTGGAACTGTTGGTGGATCCTGCCACTGTCACCAACCCACCCCTGCTCAGACCCTGGGGGATAGTGCCCACTGCAGAGGGCAAACTAAACCCGAGCTCCAAAGGCACCAAGAGCTGACAATTCTGTGCAAAGAAACTCAAGTCCTGTGGGAGCTGTAATGAGAATGAGTCTTCCTCTCTCTTTGGTTCTTCTAGACAGCTCTGATTTTCCAGGCTGGGGATCAGTCCAACTGGGCACAGCCTGTCTGGAGCCTGCCTGCTATGGCTCTTCTGTTGGGCTGTCCTTTGAGCAAGAAGAATTATGGCAGCATATGCAGTAGTTAGCCTTGCAAGACAGTGGAGAGGTTTGTTCTGCCTGAGAAGGTGCTTCTCTTGCCATTCAACCACCACACCACAGCAGCTACCAATTGTGCCTCCAAGCTTCCCTGGCATCTTACAGGCCCCAGGAGAAGGCAGCAGTATGTGAAGCTTGATTTCATCTCAGAAATATCCAAGTAGGTTTCTGGATGCTGATTGCTACAGAGTCTTAGCACACCACAGGGTGTAAGAAACTAACCTCAGTTTCCATGGGTGCCCCATAAAGCATCCCTTTCCTCAGATAGTTGTAGTCTTTGCTTATTTTTCATGGCCAGTCACTAATGATCCCATTGATTGATGCAGAAGGCTGTGAGGGCAGGTTGCTTTTGGCATTGAGCAACTTTCTTAAAAAATCTTCATTAAGGAAAGCCGGAGATGTGGCTTGTCTGAGGCCCATATGGACAGAACCAAAAGACCTGCTAGACCCACTAGTAAGGCTGAGACCAGAATGATCTCATGTGTTGTATTTTCATTAAGAAAATGCACCTCAGAAAAGGGTTAACATTACTTGAGCATGTCTTACACGAGAACACTTCGAGCCCTATGCAGCACACCTTAAGCTTTGAAGGACTCACACAGAAAGAGAACAGAAACGGGTTCAGCCTGCTGCAGGCACTCTGCCATTGTGACTGAATTGTGATGTTACACAAATGTAATCCCAACAGCCCCAGTGCTGTTCAGGCATGTACATCCAAACGAAATGCAGTGTTCAGAACAGAGGCATTACGCCTTGCCTTGCATCACGGCCCACAGCCCAGCCCAGATGCCTTTAGCACAGCCTGGCCCCAGAGCCTCTGAATTCCTGACTCCACAACAAGTCCTAGTGCTCAGCAGCAGAGCAGAGGGGCAGAACTCAGGCTGTGCATTCGCCACCTGCCCCTAAAGGCAGCTCTCCTGGTTCCCAGCCCTGCCTTATTATGGAGCAGGGTTCCTGTAGGGCATAGAGGAGGGTTTCTGAAACCCTGGAGGAGGAGGAGGAGAGGAGGTCAAAGATTATGCTGGAGTGAAGAGTTGGGGCAGGAGAACTCACTGTATGACCTTGAATTGCAGTGTTCACTGTGGAGACACATCACAGGCTCATCACCTCTCCTTTGTTCCTGTTCCAGCTGAGCACTCAATGTTCCAATTCTCTCCTAATCAGCATCGCCCTTTGTGAGCAACACCGAAAGTTTCCCATTTTCTAGATACATCAAAATAATGCCTTGACTGAATCTCTTCCCTGTAGAGAAGCAGGGGGAGAAAGACCTTCTTCCATCTCTGCCCCTCTACTAAGAGCCCTTTAGTGCAGCCTTATAAAAATACTCAGAAAAAATCTAGCTCGCTGCCTTCAGAACTGAAATACAGGACAATCAGGAATAGCATAAAATCTATGCTGTCACGGCTTTAAAATGCCCTTTAACGAACAGCTCTTAAACCAAGCATCAGAACAGAGGCATGTCCAGGCAGAGAATGACTTAAGATGCAGTGTGAGAAGGTTACAAAACCTAGGCCCCTTCATCTCATTTGTTCTGAAGTTTATCTCCATTGGACTCACTAAGTAACTGCAAACACTCACTGAAGACAGATTGTCTTCTTTAAATGATGGTGTAGTACTGTGTGACACTCAGCACCAGTAGATCCATAGCTAAAATACCCTAGTTGGACAGAGACAATACATGGCTGCTAGACAATAAATACATTTTTGCAAGCAGTTCCTATTGGAAGTCTTGAAAATCATGCAATATGGTTACTTAAAAGCTTGGCTTAGCTACTGCAAAGTGACAGCTTCAGATATAAAAACACAGTATCAGCTTGTGGGAACTTTATTCCACGGTCTGATGGTTTTTGGGGCAGCATAAGGGAACCTGTGCACGGAACAAGAAAACAGGCAAGTAATCAGTGATCCTGACAAATGGCATAGCCATTTATTCTAATTAGCTAAATTTAATTACTGGAGTCAGACAAACTGTCTTTCTACAACCAGCCAACAAAATCAATACCAAGGATTAGTCATAGCAAATTTAGTAGTGCTGCCTGGTCGGAAAGTGGCTGGACATTTCATATTAGAAGACCTGCTTTTGAGCTAATTATTCCTTGCACAACTTCATCTGTCTGAACTGAAATTGTCCATCTGTGATATCTAATTTTGACTAATTTTTCCAGAAAATTTTAGCAAGAAGTGTATAACCATTTCCAAGAATCAAAGCAGCGAACAGGATGCTGCTGAGCCATGTAACTTTCCAGGGCCTTTATTTCCACCTTCTTACCCTTTGCTTCAGAGGAGGGACTTAAAATGCAGTAGAAAGTGGAAGCTAGCGTCAGAATCTGGAACTGTGTTTCCCATAGGGTGTAGCTAAACTCAGCTAAGCTTCACAGTCCTCAGACACTCCACAGACGCTCTGGAGAGTTTGGCAGCTGAAATGCCCAGAGGTGCAGCCCTCCCTGAGGACAGTGCACCCATTTCCCTCATTGACACAATCCAGAAAACCTCTCAACATGCAGGAGCACTGGGAAACTCCCCTGAACAGCTGCTGTGAGTCATTTGGGACCTACCTGGGATAAACAAAGAATTTGTACTTAATTGTACCTTCAGTGGCACTCAAGCAACCCAAGGGAGGGACCAGCTCTTTATGAATAAGGATGCAAATCAAAACAACAAGAAATAAAAAGATTGGCCAGGTACAGCAGAGTCAGACCTAGGCTTGGGACAGGAAGAAGAGGAGGCTGGGGCAGAGGAGCCAAAGGACCAAAAGCTCAAGAACTGGGGCCATGGGAACCTCATGATGTTCAACAGGGCCAAGTGCAAGGTGCTGCACCTGGGTCAGGGCAATCACCAGTATCCAAAGAAAAGCTGGACATGAGCTGGCAAAGTGCACTTGCAGCCCAGAAAGCCACCTGTATCCCTGGCTGCATCAAACACTGTGTGACCAGCAGGGTGAGGGAGGGGCTTCTCACCCTCTGCTCTGCTCTGGTGAGACCCTACATGGAATACTGCATCCGGCTCTGGGGCCCCTGACATAGGAACGACATCAGCTTGCCAGAGTGAGTCCAGAGGAGGCCATGAAAATGATCAGAGGGCTGGAGTACCTCTCCCATGAAGACAGCCTGAGAGAGCTGGGGTTGTTTGGCCTTGAATGAAGGCTCTGGGGTGACATTGAAGCTTCTTCCTAAAGGGGGCTACAAGAAAGCTGGGGAGGAACTTTTTACAAGGACATGTAGTGATAGAACAAGGCATAATGGCTTTAAACTGAGTGAGGGTAGGTTTTGATTAGATATTAGGAAGAAACTCTTGACTGTGAAGGTGGTGAGGCACCGGAACAGGTTGCCCAGAGAGACAGTGGGTGCCCCACCCCTGGAAACATCCAAGGTCAGGCTGAACAGGGCTCTGAGCAACCTGATTTAGTTGAAGATGTCCCTGCTCACTGCAGAGGGGTTCGGTCTAGATGACCTTTAAAGGTCCCTCTCAACTCAAACCATTCTATGATTTTATGTTGAGACAAGCACCCAGGTGGTGGCTCAAGTCCATGTTCTGTGGAGGCTCTCACACATATCAGCGTCTTCTCCAAGGTGGTTTCCATGTGGACAAAGTTCCCTGGGGGCAAGCCAGACAGAAACTTCAATGCGGTCTAAGAGGTTCCACGGTGCAATGAGGAACGCCAGGACAAGGGGAAGAACAAGGACTGGAAGGCAGCAGAGGATATGGCACATCACTAGGCAGGAGGAAATACTGCTGTGAGTGACAGAAAAAAGATTAATATTTCTTATAAAAGCAAAATTCAAATCAATACATATTAAAATGTCAGTGAGGCAAAATAAACACATTAATCATTATTAATCCTCTCCTCTTCTAGCATGTGTGCTGACTATTCCTGGCCCACAACAGAGGAGGTAACCAATCTTTATCCAACCAGGCAAAGAAGCCATCGATAACTCTGTTGCCACAATGCCTAAGGGAATTCTCTCCTAACCCATTTAAGTCCCAGTGAGTTTAGGAGTAGCTGTCAGAGCAGATCTTGATGATCTTTCTAATAATCTTTTCAGGCCACTGGGGAAGAAATAAAACTGAGCATTTTATTATCTGACTTGCTGTGGGTTTGGGCTTGGGTTTTTTTCATTTCTTGAGAAATTCTGCCTTTCAAGGACTGTCTTCAAAATCTTTCTACTCATTTCCTTGGGTGGAGCCTTCAGAAGGAAATATAACCATGGTCATACACGTTCTACAGTAATGACTGTTGGACCATTTTTTATCATTTCCCTGCTGGACAGGAACACTTCTCCACCCAAATGATTGGAGAACTGATTGGAGTTCTTCTTAATCAGTCCTGTACCAGCTACTATGTTGATTTAATATTCACTAGAAGACAGTTTAACCTGCTCTGGCTTACTTTACCCTGATGTGGACAAAAAGACCTTGTATTTACTCCACCTGGGGGAGCAATCACCTCCGAAATCATCACAGATCGTCTAGCAGGAGTGATCTGTCTCCAGCCTCAACTTATGCAAATACTTGTTCAAATACTTAGCACAAGTTTATGTCCCAGAGCATCTGCTTGCTGACAATATTTAGGCCTAGTAATACAAGAAAAAAAAAAAAAAAAAAAAAAGGAAAACACGACAGGTGCTGCTGTGTTTCAGTAGTTGTCAAACATTTGGGCTGGAGGTGCTGGGTGGCACACAAACACCAAGAGATGAACAAAGTAATCTCCAGTCTTTATTCATATTAGGGTTCCCTGTAATATTTACCTGTTATGGGAGAAGGCCAGCTTATTCCCTGTGTCTCTTCTCCTATGAATCTGAATTCTGAAAATGCATGGAAAAAACCAGGAGAAGCAATTCAAACATGAATTAAGTCACGCTTTGTGAAAAAAGTGACATAAATTTGCATGGACAAAAAAGGCCAGACACAGGGAAAGCATTAGAATGCAGCACACAGGCAACTCTCCCTCTTAGTTTCATCTCAAATAATTTAGCTGTAGTGTTCTTAAAAAGCAGGTGTCATTGTAGAATACTGAATCAGACATGCAGAGCTGTGACTGATGAGAAGCTCAGCCAGCAGTCCAGCCTGGCATTCCTGCTATTTTGCTTCATCACACAGAGCCCCTGATGTGTCTGCTACTTGACTACAGCAGTCATGAAGACAGGCAGGGTAAGTACCACACCATCTCCCTTCAGCTTCCCTATCTGCACTGGTGGGAAAGGAGCCATGAAACAACTGGAGATACACATAATTCTTAGAATTGTAATTCATTCTTCACAAAATAGGTTGAAAACCTGAAATCTTGTTTCAATCTATGCTAGCCATCAGATAATCTGATTTTTTTTCAGGGCAGGTTTTTAACTGACTCACATCTTGGGGAAAAGCCATGGTGCAAGGACTCTTCCACAGCCACCTTTAGAAAACTGTTGCCGTGGTTTCAGGCATAGCAAAGGACTAATCCCATTTCAGGCAGGTATAAGGAGAGGGAGGGGAGAACGGAAACCCAGTTTCCTCTCTTCGTCTCAAATTGCAGCATTTAATGGTGTCAGTAGTGCAGTGGTCAAGCCTGGCTGAGAGCCCCCCGTGTAAGTTGTTCCATGGCAAAGAAGGAAACTCGGGAGATAAAAGCCCAGGCAGGCATCACACCTGTGATTCTTTTCCCTTGGCAGGCATATCTGGCTTTAGAGAGCATAGGGGTCACCTTAAGGAAGCTACAGCAAGCAGTGTGAATAACTTTTTTCCCTGCACTAGTTCATTTTAGACTTGCTGCCAATTTTTTTATTTGGAGCATAGTTATAACACTTTGATATAAGAAAATAATCACTGATGGGAGCTAGTAATTATCTATTGCAGAGATCACAAGGAGAAAAGAAAGAAATGATAAAACATCGGCTGTGTTGTACCCCATTACCTTGATGCCTCCAAATTCTCCTCAGCTTTCATCTTTTTTTTTTTTTTTTTTTTGCTTACTGCAACTTATCTCTGGGTGGCCTCCCACGGTTCCTGATCCCTTCCATCCAAAAGGCATATATTAAACCTCACAACTGTGTCAGGCTTTTTCCCAATGAACAATCGTGCAAAAAAAAAAAAGAAGAGAAAAATATGACAAATTGACGACTTTTTTAAGTCACTGCATAACTTTACCCTCTGGCTTATATTACTTCCAGCTTCAAACATCTCCTATTCATGTAAGAATCAAATAGGGAATATTTTTGTTTTCATACAATGTGTCTTCCTGGTCTTATTCCAACACGCATTTGTTGTCATCCCTGTAGAAATAAAAAATGCAGCTGTTCATTATAAGAACATGAAGCTTTAGGAGAAAAAAGCCTCATGGGGCTCATATGTCTCTGTTCCCTCTAGTCTTAGTCTCTTCCTATGATCCTTGGGGTGAGAATACAGACAGTATGGCTGTTTGAAGGACACTATGACCTTGTATTTTCAAACCCCAGGTGGCTACACTGCTCCCCGAATAATGCCGTAAGGAGTCCTTCCTTGCAGCTCTCTTCATGCACAGATGCTTGACTCTCTCCATAGGACTGCTTTGCTGGTGACAGGACAGACCTGGGTGCTCTTTGCCCCACCCCCTGAAAGCCACCAAATGAAACCAGAGCAAGGATTTGGATATTTAAGCAGCACGTGCTCTCTAGCCCTGAGCCCTGTGAATAATGACAAAGTTTAAATATCAAAGCTCTCATAGCCTCATACCTTTGTCATCATGAGCTATTTCACTTTGATAAACTGCATTAGTGGTTCTGTGTTTCTCATGGCCAAAGCCAGCCTTGATCTAAAGACCCAGTAATTCTTTTGGTGACACTTATGCTCAGATTTTCACAGTGTGCTAAGATTTTTGTAATATCTGCTCCCATTTATATTGAAGAGGAGATCTGGCCTCTTAATGGGCGTATCATAGTGAGACTAGAGAAAGTCTAATGAAATCCATGCTGGGATATTTCATTATCTTGCAGGCAATAAAGCCATCAAAACAAAGCCATTCATTATCTTTCCTATTAGGGAAGAAAACAAGTGATCTATATCATTTAGATTATCTCATTGTCCTCCCTGTTCAAAAATGATAGCAGCATAATGAACATTAAAAAAAGCAGTGTATATTATTCACTTGTTTCTTTCCGCAGTAAGAAAGCAGTGCCTTAGAAGGAAGAATAAGCTTGAGGGCTCAGCTGCATAAAAATTGCCTATTTTACAGCTCATTGCATTGTTAAGTAACATTATAGTGTAATTTGGCCTTTGGGATATAGTTTTACATAGGGTAGACCAGCACTTGCAAATTTTTTTTAATATTCTTTCCCCCCAAACATGTTACACATAACCAAATTCAATATTTGGATTTTCAAATCCGCACTAAGTGGAAATGACTATGAGCACACATGACAGTAGGCTGCTTCTGGACTCCAATTCAGAAAACATAATTGTTTCTAAAGTGATATATTAAACACTTCAGAATTGCTCATCTCCACTGTCTGTCTTTCTAAAACACATTATAGGGTCTTTATGATAAGAGCTCTGTCACATTGACATGCCATAAGGCTGTGATCGTAGTAAGAGATGTGGGATGTTAAAAAATTACAATTATTATAATAATTTTTGTCCTGTTTTCATAAGAAAAAAATTATTTCTGTGGCTGCGGCATTTTTCCCTATCCCTTCCAAAGTCTGTCAGTTCTCATGACTTTCAGGAAATTTTCAAACAAGTGCAACAAAGAAACATGAGTGTCGGAAATGTTAAATTCCTGCAAACTTTCTGGAAATAGGCTAGAAATACCTAGGTAAAAGGCAGTTATTCCTGCCAAAAGACACCAACCAGAGAGTCGGGCGAGTGCATTGGCTACACTGCTACCAAAGCAAGCCTTGGTAGGAGCACTTCTGGCCTGAAATCACAGGCAACCGTTCTGGGGCTTACCCCTCATCTCTGATGGCAACGAGAATGCTTAAACAGGGCATTTAGCGTGCTCCAAAATACACATCTTCCACAGCTGCCTAGAACCCTGGGGACAAATAAAAATAACACCTCAGCTGCAGAATCGCCATTGGCAGCACGGGAAAGACACTCAGTACAGACACTGTGTGTAATGAAGATTACACCAGAAGTAGACCAAGGCACCTGTGGGGTAGGTTTAGCCAGTATTTGAATTCAACAAGGCTAGGATTTTACATCTAGGGAATGCCTTTTCACAGTTTCCATGGCATTTTCCTTTCAATTAAGTCAAAATGAGATTCTGGTCTCCTTGGCTGTGGGAAGTAAACCAAAGCTAAAATATATTGCTTAGAGGCAGTAACTGAAATCAAATGGAAATTCAGAAGAATGTGTCATTATATTGCCCATTTCTAGATGACTAAAGAAAACAGCATATAAAAGAGCAGAATTGTGAATTTCACTTCCAGACTGGATTCTCCTACAAATAAATAGCTAAAACCCATGTTGGTAGTAAGGACAACCAGACTGTGTGAAAGCAAAAATGTTCCAGGTTCCCCTTAATAAGAAATTGCTCTACAAAGAATATGACCGGCACACATCACTTTTTAAAAAGCTCACTTGCAATAAGATTTTTTTATTTAGTAGAAGAAATTAAAACTAGGAAGAAAATAATGGTATTTCATCTCACAAGGGGAGGGGGAAATCTGGATTATGTTCTGGAATGCGATTCTTAATAAATGCATTATAAAATAATTATTAATTCAGGCGTGAATTAATGGTTATCCTGTGGTAGCACCTCAGTCCTGTATTACAGATTCACCGTAATATACAAATCTTTAATTGTAAGTTGGCAGCAGAAGGTCCTTCGTGGTAATTCAGCTTTAAAGCAATTAAGTTCTTAATGCCCCTGTAGCACATATTTTCCCTACCATTTTCAGCTTAGCTGAAAGGAGAAGGCCAAATGTTGCCTTTGGGCACCTGAAGCTGGAAGTAAGGAACGGGATTAACAAAACTTCTGCCTTGGATTACCAGAGGGTGGACTTTGGCCTGTTCAGGACACTGGTTCAGAGAGTCCCTTGGGAAATAGCCCTTAGGGGTCCATGGAGGCTGGACATAGTCTAAATAAGGAAAACTTAAAGGCACAGGAGCAGCTCATCCCTATATGCTGAAAAATAAGCCAGTGGGGAAGACTAGTCTGGCTAAACAGGAAGCTTTCCCTTGAACTCGGGGAAAAAAGAGAGTTTATGGCATTTGGAAGAAGGGGCAGGCAATTCAGGAAGAGTACAAGGATGTCGTTAGGTCATGTAGAGAGAAAATTAGAACAGCAAAAGCTCAGCTAGAACTCAATCTGGCCACTGCTGTGAAAGATAATAAAAAGTGGTTTCATAAATACATTAACAACAAAAGGAGGGCTAAGGAAAATCTGCATCTTTTGTTGGATGTGGAGGTGAACATTATAACCAAGGATGAGAAAAAGGCTGAGATGGAAAGGCTGGAAAATGCCTTCTTTGCCTCAGTCTTCAACAGGAAGACTGGTTAGCCCCAGGGCAACTGGCCCTGTGAGCTGGTGGACAAGGATGGGGAGCAGAATAGACCCCCTGCAAACCAGAGGAAGTAGTGAGTGACTTGCTGTGCCACTTAGATGCTCACAGGTCTATGGCGACAGATGGGACCCAAGGAACCACAGCCCTGTCAGCCTGTCCTCGGTGCTGGGAAAGGTCACGGGACAGCTCATCTTGAGTGCCATCATGTGGCACACACAGGTCAACCAGGGGATCAGGCCCAGCCAGCACGGATTTAGGAAAGGCAGGTCCTGCTTGACCAACCTGACCTCCTTTTATGACAAGGTGACCTGCCTGGTGGGTGAGGGAAAGGCTGTGATGTGTCTGTCTGGACATCAGTAAAGCCTTTATATGTCTCCCACAGCATCTTTCTGGAGAAGCTGGCAGCCCATGGTTAGGATGGGTGGGCTCCTCGCTGGGTTAAGAACTGGCTGATGGCCGGGCCCAGGGAGTGGTGGTGAATGGGGAAACATCCAGCTGGTGGCCGGGCACCAGTGGGGTCCCTCAAGGCTCATTATTGGGGCCAGTCCTATTTAACACCTTTGTCAATGCNGTGGGTGAGGGAAAGGCTGTGATGTGTCTGTCTGGACATCAGTAAAGCCTTTATATGTCTCCCACAGCATCTTTCTGGAGAAGCTGGCAGCCCATGGTTAGGATGGGTGGGCTCCTCGCTGGGTTAAGAACTGGCTGATGGCCGGGCCCAGGGAGTGGTGGTGAATGGGGAAACATCCAGCTGGTGGCCGGGCACCAGTGGGGTCCCTCAAGGCTCATTATTGGGGCCAGTCCTATTTAACACCTTTGTCAATGCTCTGGACAAGGAAATCAAGTGCACCCTCGGTCAGTTTGTAGACGATACCAAGTTGTGCAGGAGGGAGTGTTTATCTGCTGGAGTGTAGGAATGCTCTGCAGAGGGATCTGGATTTTTGGGGAGAAGTAGTATTTTTATTAGATCAAGAGATATTGCTGGGAAAAAACCCCTAAATTTCAGGTACACAAGCTCTCCTTCAGCTGACCCAAAAGCTTGTCAAAACACTTCTAAATAAGTATTTCCATTTCATGAAGACAGTTACATCTGCCACCAAGTTTGCTTCTCCTCTAACTTCACAGACAAAGTGTTAACCCATGTGCAAAGAGTCGGCAAAGCAGAGGGTATTAGTTCATACAGCAGCAGACACTCATTCTTTTATCAGGTTCATGTTCCTGAACACTACAGCAAATATTACCAAAATTTTTTAAGCCTGTACAGTAGGAACAAAAATGACATAAATGATCAGCCTTGTAAATTAAGGCTCCTTACTGTTAAACAACAAAACAAACAGACTGGGTGACGGTCTTTTGTTTTTTTCACGCTCACATATTCTTCTCACACAATGAGACGACCAACAGATGTTGAACAAATCATCTTGGAAAAAGCAGCTTCAGAAGACTGCCACTGGCACGTTTTATTTTGTACCTAGATTTTTACTTTGCACAGTCATATTTTAAGCTATGATCTTGGCTGAACTTTTACATTTGCAGCACTGCAACATTAAACATAAAAAGCACATAAGCGTGAACTTTGTGTGATTCCTCTGACCCGCCCTAGTAAGCTTTCTGTCAAAAGTCTCAAATAAAACAATCCCAGGAGTTCTTCTACACACTTCTCAAATTAACAAGCAATCATGTCTTTGTTCCCCAGTGGACTCAGAGCTGCATTACCCCGAGTAAAGAGCAGATCATTACACGTAGAATCTCATCCCTAATTCACTTAGTTATGTGAGTAGCAAATCTCCTAGTTCAAGCCCCTCAGGAGGTCTGATTCTCTCCTGCTCACAATATTACACTGCTATCTAACTTCATGTAGTTAGAGGAGAGCTCTGTATCTTCAATGAGCTGGAGAGAAATCTTTGTTGGTCAAAACCTTTCTTTCTTAAAGCTCGTGTGAAACTGAGGAGATACTCTCAAGAGTGATATCCCTGCGAGTTTGTAAACAAAAGTCTGGCACTAAGATAACATACACAGAAAAATCTTTAAATTGTGAATCTGCTTTACACTCAACTATACACTAGCACCGACCAAACTTTGTAAAAGATGGCACATTATGCTCCCAAGACTAAACACAGGGAAAGTACATTAGCCAGCCACAAGCCTTAGAAGTCAATGTTTTGACTGTTCAAAATTTTGGATGCCTTTTCAATTTCTCAAACCTAGAGACTCAACCAAGGCATATTATTAGGCAGGTATGACAAGAAGAGTTCAAGCTCTTCCAGGCATTGGAACTATGCTGAGAACAGTTTTCTTTTATGTGTACAAGCTTCCTTCTATCCCTTTTTGGAATAAACTAAATTGAAATCCTGGGTAGGAAAGATGATGAGTAGCATATCCAGCAGAGGAAAAGATAATGAGCTAGTGCCTGAGGCTGGCACTAGCAGAAGCTGGCACAGGCTCTTACAAGCCAGCAGGGACAATAACTGGATGGACAAAGCAATGATGCAGCAACTTCCATCCATAGGAGAGAAAAAAGAGGTGAGGTGCTTTCACTTCTTTCTGTTCAGTCTGTGCCACCCCAGAGAACTGGGCTCAAGACTTGCTTGCCCAAAACCAGAAAGCCTCTTCGTTATGGCACTGGTTTAACAAATGGGAGCCCTGTGCTCTGGCTCCTTTTCCAATGATAGTTTCTGTCTTTTGTTCCGTATCTACTTAAAATTCATACAGTCTAAAGGCATGGGCTCAGGTGCTCTCCCTCCCTCCCTCCCTCCCTCCCAAGGAACCTCTTGTTGCCTCACCTGCAGAATCATATCCTGGCTGTTTCTCCAACATGGGACCAGTGAGGATTTTGGCAGACAGTCCTGATATTATGAGAGCCATGAACGTTGGTACTGAGAACCGGCTTTAACCTTGTGGAGCGGGCAGCCCCCAGAGGAGAGGGGGCCTGGCCACTTCTGAAACTCAGGAGGAAATTGGTCATGCCTCCTACATCCTGGGGGAGTGCTCTGGGAAATGGATTGTTATTTGTCAAGGGAGGGAGGCACTACATGAATAACTCATGACAACAGATTCTGCTGCTGCTGTGTCTTGTGTGGAGCTGGTCCCAGCAAGGGCAGTCAGAGACGTTTACCCAAGCACCCACACTGGGGACACACAGGGACAGGCCCCTGGCTGGGCTTCAACAAGAAAGGCTTTGACTAGCACGAAAATGGGTTTGAGGCCCAAGAGAAGAATGAATTCTGTACTCTGGGGAAATTCAGGCTGTCCAGGGTTGAGACTGCTCAACTGAGCCCCTCCAAACAAGGGAGACAGATCCATCCAGCTGATTAGTAACAATGAGCTGATGGTAGTGACTGATTCCCAGTTCAGCACCTACACCTCAGGAATAGAATCATCTCACCAAACATATGCATCTCAGCCATTTGGGCAAGGCTCTTTATTAAGGTTCATGCCAAGAAAAAAACAATACCCACGGGTGATTCATCTGATCTGCTAAGGATGACTGAAAAGTTCCTGGTTTGTCTGCTGAGTACAAAAGGAGCCTGTGGTGAGTAGCTCACACATAGGCATCAATATTTAGCTGTGCAGGTGCTTATATGGCCCACAAGGCCTACAAGGACTGTCTGTGATGCTGCATTTTGCAGTGTCCCATCACTCAAGTAGGACACTTACTACGCTCAAAGAGGACCCAGGTCAGGTGACTCCAGGACTTGTGCTGCCTGGTTTCTGGTCTTACGTGAGAACACATCCCCAGCAACTCAGAGCATGGTGCCTGTGTGGAAGCCTGAGGAAGCTTTCAACAATTAAAAAAAAAAAAAAAAAAGACTGATAGGAAGGTGAATATAACACCCATACAGGATAGGAAACAGTTTTGGGTATCACAGGAACACGCCATGGTTTGAAAGATTTCTATTGGCACACACTCACTGGATGCACATCAGGGGCATCTGTGGTAGAGATCTTCCTTGGGTGGGTTCAGAACTGAATCACAACAGCTTTTGGAATGAATCTTCAAATTTTATTTCCTCTGAAAGGATCTGAGGTCTGGTGCACAACAGTTGCTGTGGGAAATCAGTCACATGTAGTAAGAGGGTTTGCTCCAAAACTGCACTATTTCTCCAAATTGCAAATCTGTATTTAGGCAATGAGGAGTATGTTCCAAAGGTAGCAAAAGCAATATTCAAACAAAAAGACACCTGAAGTCGTATTTTTATTGCTCAGATTGACTCTGTGAAATCAGGGGTTTATTGAAGCTGCTGTTGGATGAGGATATGTTATGCAGAAGCTCAGAGCAGACTATCCTAACTATTCCTCTAAATATATGGAGTCTCGGATTATGCTTTAATGCAAGACTTTGGTTGGTCCTTAGGTTATCCAAACTATGCTACTGTTAACTTCTCTAGCATCTTTCAACTGTTAACTTTCTTAAATTATTAACTTAGGGTCCATAGAAGTAGAAAAGATAGCCTTACCTTTCCAGGAGCACTCCTGAAACACAGAACGTTGTCCACACTTCAGGAAAAGCTGGTTTTCTAGGCTCTGATCCAAATTTGTGAGAGCATGTTACCAGGAGTCCAATAAGGCAACCAATTTCTCTAAATGAATTAGGATGTTACAAGCAGAGAAAATATTCCATATACAAACAAATCATCAAAGTGTAAAGATTAAAGTACACAATTTTTACAAGATGAAAGACATTTTAATAGACTTTATTCTAGCAGTAGGTCAGCTAGGTCACAGCAGGATGTTAAATCCTGCAATGCATGAGGTACTTTAAAGAGCAAGAAACCCGACAGTACTGAAGATTACTTACTTTTATACAAAAAAAGAACAATAGAACTGGTCCACTTCTGTGTTCCATGAAAAGTTAATTCACATTAAATTTTTTTTAAAAAAAGGTTAAAAAAAAAGTTTACGGATAAAATCAAGACAATCAACCAGAGACTGGAAAATCAGCATTTCTGGAATTGCTATTCAGAGGGAAATTCCAACTGAGGCAACATAGACATTTTCTTTGGACATCTAATAGATGCTGATTTAAAGATTCTGAGTCATTTTAGGGGAGCTATACAAATATGAGCCTGCTACATACTAGAACACATGTAGACTCTTTTCATAAAATTATTTCAGATGGGTTCTTAATTCATTTCACCCTGTTAGCACGTGGTAGTTACCAATTCAACTGAATACCTGAAAAATCTAGACAGTACCCAATAAAGGGAGAAATATCTGAGATACTAAGTTCATTGTCATCAAAAATACAAAGGCTGCTACCTGGGAAACTGTGAGAAATCCTTGAACAAAGTACCAAGCACGTCAAGAGTGGGGACAGGGTGAAGTGGTAAGAGGAAGAGTTTGTCTGGAAGTTATCACAGAGCTAACAGCTACCAATTCACTACACCAGCAGGGAAAACTAAGCACTGTATGGGATAAGATGCCGAGGCACAGAAATACTCCACGACTCCCGTGCAGCCGTCCCAGGGAAGAAGCCGCCTCCCACTTGTGTGCAAGGATGAGGTGTTATTCAGTCCTAGGTACTGAAACGATTGTATCATTTGTTTACTTTCCCTGTCATGTTGCAGTGAGTTTCTGCAGGGTGCTGGAAGAGGACACATGTTCCCCCAAGGGCAATGTTATCCTGAT
Source organism: Mohoua ochrocephala (assembly GCA_013398855.1). Lineage (NCBI taxonomy): Eukaryota > Metazoa > Chordata > Aves > Passeriformes > Acanthizidae > Mohoua > Mohoua ochrocephala. The sequence goes on along the minus strand of VZTA01028432.1, from coordinate 16,898 downwards.
TGCCCCTTGCTCCACCTCGCTCCCTTTCTCAGCAGCGTTTGGCCACCTCACGTATGCAAACAGCAAAGTTGTGGGAAATGAGCTTCAGCCAGTCCCACGTAGGTTTGCACAGCTCCTGTTCACTTCTGTGCTGATCTGGCTTTGCTGCCAGCTCAGAAGTCCTCTAGGCTGTAATCACACTCCCTACTGTCCCTGATACAGAGTTTGGGGAGACACTTTCATTTGTATTGCCATGGCAGCTGTAACACAGCTCTCATGAGGAGGTTAGCTCAGGTTCGTAAGTCATTTGTTGCTTTTACGCTTGACTCTCCCTTATCTCCTCCACATCCTTTTGGGCAGCAAGCCCCTGCCCTTGTGATTGTTGACAATCTGCCTTTTCTTTCCCAAAAACCTCCTTTAGCTTGGGGCTGCAATTCCTGCTTACACAGGTTCTTGCAGAGAACTCAACCTCTACATTTAAGGCATTGCTAAAAACCTCCAATATCCTCCCAGCAAGCCAGGGCTTAGAGGCCTCTAGGGGATTTCAGGAGAAGTATGCCAGAGTCCCATGCATCTCAGGTCACAGTAAGCCTTCTTTGGTACTACTCTGAATCAGCAGTCACACTCTGATATTAATACAGCTTCAGAAAAACAGCAACCTAATGCAGCATCTGGCCCACCCTCCCACAAGAACTCCCTGATGAGGAATAGTCTGTTTGGTCAAGCAAATCCTCCTCAGTAGATCCAACCTCTGCAGGCGTTACACACCAGCACACGAAGGTCATCTCTCCGAGCAGGTAAATAAGGGAAAGAGGAGTGCACCCACACAAAGGATCCAAAAGGCTCTGAGGTGTGGTGCACAACAGTTGCTGTGGGATATCAATCACATGTAGTAAGGGGGTTTGCTCCAAAACTGCACTATTTCTCCAAATTGCAAATCTATACTTAGGCAATGAGGAGCATGTTCCAAAGGTAGCAAAAGCTATATTCAAACAAAAAGAAACCTCAGCTTCAGGGTAGGACATGTTAAGAATGTTAGGCAGGTGCTAAAGGACCCCACCTGTAACGCTGACAGGGGAACAGGAAGCCACGCTGCCAAGATGCAATACCTGACTGGAGATACTCAGTTTCTCACAGACAATAAAACTGGAACATGATTAAATGATGAATTCTCTCCTTAACACCACAGTTCACAATTGGCACTATGATTCTTCAGTAGGTACCCAAACACTTCTGAATAACACCATTTATTGAAAATGTTTTGAAAATACATTTGCACATTACAGACAATCTTAGGAAATTCTTGACTTTTCACAAAGCAGTGGCCAGTGTCTCTCATTGGGGAAGACATACAGTGACACCAATTCTGCTGTCAGCATTTCTAAGGCACGTATTCACAAACTACTTTAGGAAAGTGCTGCCATAAAAATACATTTTATGTTTCATTATCATTAAAGCTTCTTTTAGTGAAGAGACAAATTTGCTGTGTAACCTGAGATTTTCGAGAGCAAAGCACAGCTCTCAAACTTGCTGTTTTACAAAGCTGTAATAAGAACACGGTGCTTTTTATTTTTGTGCAGACACTAACTTTTGATGAGTTAAAGAAGCCACTTTTCCCAAAACCAAAATGAATCACGATGCTCAAAATTCAAAATTTTTCTTTATAGGAAAGCTCCAAGCATCTGGAGCCCATCAGTTACGTAGCCCAGGTTCAGCTGCTGTGACAGGGTTGATGATGCCCCACTGCTAATGGGATCCAGCCCAACAGCCAGAACAGCACCTCTCACCTTCCTCTTCTGTCCCAGTGGTTCAGGCTCCAGCCCTGGCTTTGCAGGGCTGCCTGCAGTTGTGATGCAGTGGAATAACCTGTGATTTCTAAATTAAAATACATCATTCCAATCTATAGGGGAATAAATGCCATGACGATGGAGTGCTCACAGGATGCAGGAAAACAAGGGTGAACCTTACATAATTTGCTTCATACTTATTTACTGCAATTAACTGAGTGTGGCACAGCTGGAGCCCAGATAACACCCCAGGTTTATGACTGGTTTTTCTACAACTTTCATATAAGTGTTCAAACTAGAGTTTAACATATGAACGTATTTACTTTCTCTCTTACAAAACATAAATACAAAACCACCTTCTAATATCACTTCTGTAATTTTGTAGGTCAGAATTATGTTCAGCATTATCAGACTTCCAGGAGAAATAGAGCAAATGAGTTTATGTGAAATCAAATCGCTTATCAAAACAAAGTGAAAAAATTTGTATCCAACATTAATTATTATAATCACAAAGAGCTGAAATACAGCAACCATTTTTCATTTGTACATATTGAACAGCAAAAAAAGTAAAAAAAAATATATACAAGCTTAATAGGGAAAAAAACCTGAAACAGTTTTCTACTGCTCAAGAATAAGACAATTTTCCCTTAACTGTTTTAGTGCATTCCCCCTCACTCTCAAGAACTAATGCATTTTTTCTTCCTGTTCTAAGGCAAACTGAAACCAGTCAAATCTTCCTTCAAATCAAGAAGAGCTGTGAACCAGTGAATTGATACATATTCACCTGAGATCACTCTGAAATACAGGACAAGATGAATAATGATTAACAGCTAAGGTGCACAACCGTTTGGTAACTTTTGAAGAGAAACAGCATTTACACAGAACAGGTTTTGCTACAGAACAGTAAAACTGTCATCTGTAATTAGAATTATTGACAACAGTAGACGAAGAAACAGTATGAGAACTGCAAGCAGCTTACTCTTCTACTTTCTTCTATTCAACATTGCCCTGTTCCCAAGTTTCTGTAACATAAAAACAGGGAAAGGAAGGAAGAATAAATGTAAAAAAAATCAATTATTAAAAATATTTCATCTATAACTCAGTTTATTTCATGCTTATGTAATTTTCACTCAAATTTCGTGACTGATTTCCAAGTAGTTCTATGTAAATAGTACAATTAGATGCATTTCATCTGGATCAAACAGCATACAGCAAAACCATGAAGCTAAATATAGTCTACATGTGTATCCAGCTCTGATTAATGGGTAGAATTAATCACGAGATAAAAATAAACGAGACACTGCTTCTATCATTCTTTTGTGCCTGGATTTAGTTATTTAATCCTTTCTAGAGTAATTCTCTTGAATACAGTTGGTATCCACTAGTGACATGTTCCAACAAAATCAGCTTGGCTACTGATAACCACTTAAAAGCATCACAACAGTACATTCATCCAAGCACTGAACAAGTCACGCTGCGACAGCAAACACAGAACTACCATTCATAAATTCCACTGAGGAAAGCAAGGGCTCTTCCAGAGGGACTGTCCTGTACCTTGTGTTGGTCTCAAGAAACAGAACCACTGTGATGTTTGGAGGTGGGAAGGATCCAGGCAAGAGCGAAAAGGAACATTTTGTCTACTTATTTTTTGGTGATTTTAGAACAGGCATCAGTACTGTATGTACATGTGCCAGGCCATTAAATCATTTCACATTCTGTTCTTCGCTCTCATGGTTTGGGGATGGATAATTACCTTTAACACGTGGTACACGAGAGAGAAAAAGAATTCAATTGAAAATCACGGAAGAAACTCATGCTGCATCTAAGGACTGAACTCCAGTTTCTAGTATCTCATGCCACTACTTTGATCAGGAGACCATCGGGCAGAAATGCATCACTCATAGGAAGCCTTAATTGCCTGCTTGGCACAGCTGCTTAGTGTCTACACCACGTGAGACATAATCAGAGGGGAAAGCTGAGCTCTCCTTACAAAAGTGCTCAGAAATACAGAGAAGCTGAATGAGTGTCATACCAGCCCCAGCTCTGATGTATCTGCATAGGAAAAATAAAGTAAGACTACATTTCAAGTCCAGATCCTGCAGAGATCAGGTGTCTCACAGGAAATACAACCTCCAAACTGAAAGGAAATCTATGACTATCATGCTTACAGGTGAATAAACAACCAATCCAACACCACTCTGGCAAAGCCTATGGCAAACAAAGCTACAATTTTATAAAACTTGTTTGTATCTCTATCAATGCAGATTAAATCCAAGTATTTATGTGGGGACGTCTTTGTGGTATCAATGCATCAGATGCAACTACAGGTGAATTTTAATGCAAAATTAAAAGTCATCTCTATCTAATGTACTCAAAGTGATTCCATCTTGTAAACTGAAGACACGAAAAAACCCCCCATAATTTAAAAATGTATTTTTAATGTATCTTCAAACTCTAACGCAACTTGGTTTTGTACAGCATCCTACATATAAGATGTACCCAAAATACTCAGCAGATTTTAACATCTCAATTGCAGAGTTAAGCAGGAGAAGGGAAAATAATTAAATGCTACAGACAAGAAAAGAAGACATAAGCTCTCAGATGGGACTTGAAACAAAATTAAGAGAATTAAATCAACTTTATCTCCTAAGTCTAGAATAAATCAGTGTCATAAAGCAGTATCAAAACATTTCAGTTTACCTCAATAGCATCATCCATTTCTGTGCTCTCATGGAATCATTTCAGCTTGTGTCAGAATAAGGAAACTCTTTTTCTGGAGAGCTGTCATCGCTTAGGTCACTGTAGCTGTCACTGTTGGAACCAATAAGAATTCAGAAGGATCTAAACCAAATATTTTATTCCAAGCCCTCCAACCCATGATGCATATGATCAACACTTTCCTCAAATGCAACCCATTTCCAGAAAACTTCTTTAAGCTCATGCTTAAAATACGGTATTTTAGAACACCTTCCTCTAAAGGAATGGGCTGAAGTTTGGAGTTTAAGACCTGATGTGGAAGAATGTTGTACCTGATATGTTCTTGTGTATGCTCATATGTGGTATGTTCAATTTCTTTTTGCTTGGCTCCTGTACATTCATTCTACATTTTGCTGGTGCTGTGTGTCTATGATCACGGTACACAACACAGAGAATAACAGGTACTCAGAGCTAAAATAAAAGGAATTTCTCCCTTATGGCAAAGAAAATCATTGTTTTAACAAAAAAAACCCACTTAAGACAACTTCATTAGCTCAGAATTCTTCAATTTACACTTAAATTACAATTCTTGCCCTTCTAGTCAGAACACAAATAATTTTCACTGCACCAAGCAATATCCTGACAGTTTCTAGAGGTTTTATCCCATTGTGCTGTGTCCTGAGAGAAGCAGACTGGTTTTCACAGATCAAACTGCCATGCAAGTGATTGTTTTGTAAGTGGCGAGAACAAGGAAACAGTGAAGAACAGGAATCACCACAGTGACTGAGAGAAAGAAGTGCCCACAAACCACATTTTCAGTCAGTATGCTGTCCATTGGATCTCCAAGTTTATCTTAAATCTAAGTACACTTCAGAAGTGCCTCCAGCCTCAACCCCTCCCTACTGTACTTCACCTCTACAGTCTGTGTTCCAGATACTTGAATTTCCCCAGATGAGAAGCCAGCAAAGGGAGCCCAGGGAACTGACAAGTACATTTGAGCAGCAGTAATTCTGGTCAGTCCTGTGACCCTTCAGAGCACATGGTTAGCACAGTACAGGTAGGGATCTCAGACCTCATTTGTGTGGGAGCATCGTGGCAGCCTTGGGTACCAACTCTAGGCCAGCCACTGCACAGCTGTCTTGTCACATCTCCCTTTCACCACACACCCCTTCATCCTCCAGACAACAGGAGCCCACTCATGTCGTGTTCCCCATCTCTGGGGGTCTCCTACTGAGACAGCAAGCACATGACCCACCCAGACACAGCCTCATCAGTGGATCCCAGTGACTGCCTGCTGGGTAATGCTTCAAGGGAGCCCCGCAGCCCCGCAGCTGGAGATCTTTGATCGAGACTGCACTGCGGAACAGTGAACAAACTGCACTCAGCTACTCCGGTGCTTGTTACTGAGCACTGCTTGGTAGCCTGAATTTCACCCCCTCTTCTTTGAGAGAAAAGGAAAACCAAAGAAAGAATAGGTAAAAAACCAGACACTTAAACAGAGTGGGACAGGAGGAATGGCACCAACAGTCACCTCGTTTAATTTCTACCTCTGTTACGAAAGTCTTCCACAGTTAGAGCAAGTCACTGTACCAAATTTGTGTAAAACAGCACAGATATTCTGGCTGTCCTAAAATTAAGACTTTGTCTACAGCATTCTGCCCTTTCTCTGCATGCCACACACACTGCTGATGTGGTTCTTATAAAGAGCGTGTCATATCAGGCTAGTGCGAAATGCTCAATTTGATCATTTCACCAGCTGGTGATCAATTACACAGTTCAAGTGAGGAAAGTGTTGTTAACAGGATGATCAAGCATGCCAGATGCACACAGACAAACACAACATCACCAATGTTGTACTTACTTTTTTCTGAAAGTACCCATGGAAACATGGAACAAAAATTCAGTATTATTAAAACAGTTTTGCATTTTCACATCACAGCAAAATAGCAAATACTGTCCACAGAACAGAGAGTAAAACTGATTGTAAAGAACTGCATAATCTTATGACAGCCCTGATTTAAGCCCAAAGTCTTCAGAGAACTTCTCTTTTTTAATTAGCTCTGCTGCCCAGGAACAATCGCAGCCCAAAAACACGCCAGAGCTCTGTATACAACTCAGTATGGGAGTCAGATGTTCAAGTAAAAGCGCTCACGGACCAATGAGGTGAGTGAAGAACTGCCCAGCTTCATCCCTTGGAGGCAGTCAGGTGCTGATCCCCACCCAGCACTCTCATCATAGGTCCTCCCCCACTCAATGACACAGGTTTCAGAGGCATTTGCCCACAGAAGCAGTCACACAGCCTGGATGCTTCTGTGATTTCACCGACTTACCACCCCAACTTCCTAAGCCTGTTTTCAGTTTGCCAAAGCTGAGGCTCACTTGGCCACTAGCGCAGAGGGTCAAACACTTACTCAGCTGATGGCAGTTTTGCTCCTGTTCCCACACTGCCCAATTCCAGTACAAGATTTGACACCACATCCCAGAGACGGGCTGTCATCATCACATTCTTGACTTCTGCAGTAGCACCTCACAGTCTCCCCTACTTTAGGGCTGCTCTATGGGGTGTAAGTCAGTTTTATGTCTCACAAGCAGGCCACAGGGCAAGAAAGGTAGGGGAAATATCCAGGTAAGGATGAGCCCTTGGGCTTCAGACTCAGGTAACTGTCAGTCTCTCGGTTTCAGCTGCTTGAATGATATCTCTAAGCACACCCAGAACCTGTGGCATCATCTTAAAAATAACAACTCGGACCCCAAGGAAACCAAAACTTCAAGAGTTAAGCTGCCAGTGGACTTGAAAGCAAAGAGAGACTTGTGAAACTTGGCATATCCACATCTGTGTGTTACAGCTTCAAACCAGCACTGCTGTCAGGTTTCTAAGATTTACTCCCATGTCAAACATATTAAACTCATGTAATGTGAAGGAAAACTGCAGGTGGCATTAACCATAAACAAGCCATCTTTTCTCTTTGGAATAAATGTGTACTTTGTTCCAAATTACAGTGAGCTGTACACAGATACGAAACACAAAACCCAAACGGATGCTTCGTGCTCACAGTTGGTAACATTAAGCAACCTTACTTAAATCTGCTGGCTGTGAAAGTGGTAGTGGTGAGAAATCAAATAAACCCAGCTTTCCTTTATGAAATTCTTTTTCACACTGAGCCAACCACTGAAAAAATATGCATACATTGGCTTCAGCAAGTTTTCTCTCAGTTTGTGGTCAAATTAATTAGTAATTGTCTTGGGCAGGAGCCTGACACCCATTTCATCTTATTTGTAACAATTCTTACAACAGTGGACTCCAACAAAAAGAAGCTACTGAGCAGATCTGAGGCCACCAGTTCTAAAACTTAACCCCAACAGTTCTTTTGGGGTTTTTTTGTTTTGCTTTGGGTTTTTCTTGTTTGGTTGGTTTTTTTTGTGGAATCCGGAGTATAAAGAAGTGGTCAAGGATAAAAAATGTAATAAAACTCTAGATGCAGTGTCACTGCATCTAGTCAGTCACTTTAGTTTTTAAGATGGAGAATTTTGGTCACTTTGCTCCTGTAAAATGGGTACTCTTCGAACATTCTGTTTTTCACTTGGAAAATCCAGATCAATATTCTTTAGAAACAAAGTATTTGGCAGTTTCAGGGGAGCTTTTCTTTCATTCATTTTTAATGTACAATTGACATCTCCTTTTCCTGAAACATAAGGAATTTAAACAATTATTACAGTAATGCTGTGCCCTGCAAGGAGCCAAGCTAAGTGCATTTCTTCCTCAGTGCAAATTAAAAATACATGAAGTACAGATAAATTTAGTACAGGCTGCAGTTATTTAAGTTGTTTAGCTTTTGAGGACTCAGCAAAAGGAAATCTATAAATCATTTATTTCCTCCCCCAAAAGTTGAATTATTAAGTCATTAAAACATTATTTTGAATAAATGCATATTTGATTGTGCAATTGTTATAACTGCAGTCACCCACATCCTCGGTATATATTTTTATGATCATTATATGGTCATAAAAATCACAGATATAATTCATGGCCATAAAAATTATATATATCGTTTATTATGATGGTCATTATTATACAATCCTATGCTTCCATAAAACATCATTTCATTTGGGAATCCCTCAGCACATACCCAAGACTCCCCAGTTCTGACCTGCCAGCCACCTGCACTCACATAACCGGACCTAGGATAACATCTTCATCTGGGATAGGCACCAGCAGCTCCCTACAGTCACTGGAGAGCAACAGGCACTTGCAGTGTGTAATGCATGACTGACCCACAGAACAGTTATAATGAGCTATTCGGTCCCTAAAGTGCATTTTCACTTAACAGGTACAGAAAAAGACTTGAGGCAAGTAGCTCAGAAAGGTTTTCACTGTAAACATCTACATTTAAACAACAAAGTTAACTGACATAACTAAGCATTACTAAGTACCGGTATGGTTAAGAAAGGATTTCCTTTAAAACTTTTCTGCAGTTTTCTGTAAAGAGCTCTGGGGGTAACAGGGTCTTCATTGCCCCAACAGGGTCCTTGGTGCCCTCACCTGGGACCGGCACCACTGGAAGGTCACTGGAGCCAGAGCACTTGCCTTCTGTGGTGACTGTGGTACCGACTCCTGCCAGTGAGGACACCATCCCTACCAGGACACCTCCCACCCCTGGCTCCTGGATTGTCTTCTTTTGTGGAGCAGCCCCTCTCTTGCTGCTCTCTTGACAATCTTAAAATCACATTTCCTTCAAATGACACATCTGGACCTGGCCAATGCCAGAAGCATGATGCTGTGCCAAATGTGTTCTTGACTGGGGACAACATACAGGGGACATCAGGCATCAGAACGTGTCACACAGGTTGTTTTCTGTTCTGTTCAGAGGTGCTTTCCTCCATAGCTGATCTGGGAGATAGCTGGACCATGCTAATGCAGTAAGCACCATACAGGCAAATTTTCTGAGGTTTTTTTGTGTTTTATTTAATGCACCATTCCTTCTGTCCTCTGGGCACTTTTGTTCCTTGTCTCTGAACACAGCTCATATGTCATCTTCCATTAATAACTTGCCCAGAACTCAAAAGAGTCCTCTGTGCCTAGATGGCATTGGATTGGTGTCTCACATTAGCATATTCACTAATGCTTTGCAAAAGTTTTTTCTGGCAGTAGTCAAGAGTTGCCCACGCTTACTCACCTAGGAACACCTCGCACTTCCTACATTTCCTCCAATGTACTGGACATTTGTGTTTAAATTATTTATCTTTAGCTTATCCTCTTCCTCCAAAGATGTCATTATATTCAACAGAGATTCCCTACATATTTGTTACTTCTTTGTTCTGAATAGCGCTTTCAGCTCTTATTCAAATGACATTATTTGCAAATATAATTAATGCACTCCGACTTACTCTTGCAAGCCATTAATAAAGGTGCTGGTTGTAGACAAAGAAGAAATGATGCCTGCTGATGCTAAACTGGATAAGGGAAAAAAACCAAACCAAACCAAAACAAGCAACATGGCTTTATTGTACACCAGTGGTTTTGCAACCCATATTATACTGTTCCCAAAAAAAAGAAAGTTTTTATTGATTTTTTTCAAATGAAACTACATAAGTCTCAGTAAAAGTCAACAACATTACATGTGAAGTTCCCCTCTTCATCCACTAGTTTCCTATTAAAACCTTTTGTTTTCTCTTATAAAGCAGTGTATTTGTGGGTATTGTACACTTTGAGTCTCATGTGGTTTTGGTTTTCTCTGTCCTTGAAAATGAAAATGTAAACTGGCAGCCTCCCACCATCTTCCTCACTTCTGTATGAAACGGTGACTTCAGTATTTCCATGGAAAGGTTTGGAAAAGGTCATGATCGAAAGCCATTCACAAGGAAATGGAGTGCACGGCATTGTTTGATGGTTGGGCACTCGTGCCATAAAGCACAAGAGGCTGAAACCACAAAGGCAACTCGGGTGCCCAACTACTACTTCAGGTAAATAAGTAACAATTAATCACCGAGTTACTCTGATCCTTTGGTCAGTTCTTGACTGTCTCTGCATACACCAAAGTTTCTGGGAACTAAATTTACCCCAGAGGATGCACTCCAGTCTCAAACTAGGTATGCTCATGCCTATGTGGGCCTATGTCTGTACCAGACTAGGCCTCACAAAAATAAAAGAGAAGGTTTATTCACTTTCTTTTATTTAGGGCACTCTCGTGGAAGTTATAATGCATCTTTAAATTTATTATTAGCTTTGCTTACAAGCTAGGGCTTTTGTCCAGGTGTCAAATATTCTAAAATTGCACCCTAATTATGGGGCTGTTAAATGTTCTGGAGTAATAGTTTCCTGTTAAGACTCTCATGCTGAAGTACGTATTTCCTTTTGTCTCAGGACTTCATCATTCACTCTCTTTTTAGTGTTTATGGCAGCCTTGCATAGGTAACCTGCTCAACTTGCTGGTCTCCACAAATCCTCTTGCAGCTTCCTTTGCTCTAGTCAACAGCACAACTACAACTCATGTGGGCGGTGCTGGGTGAGGTGTGCAGAAAATCCTCTCCTCAGATTTCTTTCAGCCTTGTTATGACATGCCTCAGCTTTACAACTCAATGAAATCACCAGCATTCCGGGGTTTAAGGGTTTACACTGGAAATCTTTCCACTCAGCAGGTGGGTACGTTCATATGACCGTGTGTGCTGTAATTAGCACTGCGATTCCCTCCTGAACATTCTTCCCCTACAAAATGTTCCTCTCTTAGCCTCAAATGCTTTCCTATTCCAGTGCTCTTTCTCAAGCCAAAGGGGTTTTGCTTGATTGCTGTGTAACTAGGTAAACAGCAAAATCTGTAATTTTATATATTAAGTTTTGGGGATTTGTGGATTTTTGTCTTTGCTAAATGTTTTAAGATTTGGTAGGAGTTTATTCTATGAATACGAAGAAAAAGAGTTGGCTATACATTTTGAGTGGTTAATTCAAGTAAGTCCAAGTGGGGTACATTCAGTAATGGCTGAAACTTTAGGTTAAGGTTAGACAGCACAGTTGGTATAATGCGAAGGGATATAAATTAGCAGGACACATGCAGATCACTCATTAAAAAAAAGTAATTTTTCTTTATCTCAGTGAAATAAATAGGTTTACTTATGGGACGAAGCAGTGCAAGAAAGGCTATTGGGAGCTGTGAAGCAAGATGCAGTGTGAGCCAGAGTGCCCACTAAGAGGGTAAGACTTGAAGATCGCCGTGATGGAAGACTCTACCTTGCCAAGCACCACAAAAGTTTGATCTGTGTGTTGCACCAGCAAAGATTTTAAAAGGTAGCTAATGTTCTGACCACTACTAACAATGGCAGGCTAAGGTAATAGGAGTGTTTCGATCAAGCTGTAGTTTGCAGATCAGAAATTCATTCTCTTTGTATGTACATCATTCCACAAGTGAGCAGAGTGAATAAAACCTGATACCCATAAAGGAGTAGAGAACCAAAACAGATTGGTCTGGTCTGGCCTGGCTATTTTCCCATTACTACTCAAACTTAAATAAAGTTTCTGTTTCTCTGTTAACAAATGGACCTCATTTTAATAGAACACAAGACTCAGAGGAAAAAAAATAAGCCCAACCCACAGAATTAATAAGTTTGGTGTCTTTTTTAGAGGAAAAGCTAACATGCCAAAGTAGGATCTGTTCAATGTTATCATTCAGTCATTTTATGATTTTCTTTTCATTTTTTGTTATTGTGCCCAGGGCTTCCCCCTGACTTATTATTGCTATTATAATGAAATTGTAACTGTTATTAATATCATTGAAATAAACAAGAATTCGTTAACCCTGGCTAAAAAAACATTGCTACATTCAATAAATCAAAGCCTCTGTGTCCAGGAGAACAAGGACAGAGTTTTGGCTGAACCATCCAGTTCTGACTTAGATCCAAACCCTCTAAGTGCAAAGGTATCCCAACTGTTTTATTTCAGGCCTGTCTCTGAAAGATAGTCTTTATTATTTAGCTACTGCAAAGTAAAATCAGTGTTTTCTTTGTTGTTGCTATCATCATTCAAGTACAACTAGGTAAGAATTTCACTTCATTGCTTGATCCTCTAGCAAATCTCTTTCCCTATGAAGCCATGGAAGTTAACATAGGAGGCTGCTATCTTCATTTGAATTTACTAAAGGTTTTTTACTTTTTTTCTGATCGTAATGTGAGGTTCTGGCTTTAGCCCTTACAGCCTCTGAAAAGGAAGAAGTGAGGAACCGTGCTTCCTGCTTACAGGTTATTTTACGCTCGGGTTTACAACAGACACACACAGCAACAAGTAAATCAATACATGAAGAACTCTTTTTCCTCTTCTGGGCTTCTGAATTGAAGGACGGGATACTCCCTCCAAAAATGTGACTGTCAAACTGCAGGCAAGCAACAAAGAAAGATTACCTTGGAGACAATTTACATCCACGCTGCAGGTATGCATTCAGTGTCCCAGTTGCTGCTAGCAACAGTCCAAGGTATGGAGGGGAAGGTTTCATAGGTCTTGAGGAAAATTCTGGGTGGAACTGAACTCCCACAAAATATGGGTGATCTACAAGACAGACATCAATGAAAATTACACAATGTAGGAAGAAGACAGTAGAAAAACTTTCAGGAAAAAACGTTATTGAAGATTTCAGGCAGGTGTCCAGAAGCCAGAGCAGCACATGTGAATTTAAGGGTGAGGCAGCAGAAAACTTCTTTCCACAAAAAGCAGCTGACAACAGAGGCAGAAGGTTAGTAGGGCAAACTAAGGAAAAATCATCCTACAATTCATAAAAACGGAATATGAAACTGAAACAAACCTGTACCAACATGTAAGGGTGGGGGAGGGACGGGGATGACGACAAGTGGAAAAGTCACGAAGTTTACATTTATCCTGATATTTTCATAGTATTTTGGTTTCCAGTATCTATTTATGCACATCTATCCACAACAATATGCTGCTTTATCCTCTCTTAAATCTTCACCTCTCTGTTTCTCACGTAAAGCACCTTTTTACTACCTGCTTCTGCTTCCCTTCTGTTTTCTTCAAAAGAATAGAGAAGGAACAAAGTTTTTGTAGTCTTTCATGCTGAGAACCTGTTCCTTCTCTGTTTTAAAGGAGCTAACATTAACCACTTCTAGTGCCAGGACATTGGACAAAACTAACTGCGGATTCTTGTTCGACAGTTTCCGAAATAATTCCCAATATTCAAGGAACTACTCTGCAGTACAGAGTAAGGGATGAGAAGAAATCAGGGGTTTTCTTCTAGGAGGGTAAACTACATGGTCTAGTATACTGTTCTTCTCTCTGCTGCTGTATATTAAAGAGAATCTGGATCCCAGAACTTCAATGACAAAGCACCAAATATTTCCTGTGGGGATATGTTGCTTAAAAGCATTGCCTAAGCTATCTGGTGTACTGTTACTTCTATGCTTCTGCTCCAACCCACCCTACTCCCTGTGATGACTGCTTTTCTTTGGTAACCCATCTCCTTGCAGCCCATTGTGAAATAATTCCATGTTTTACTGCTGCTTTTCTTTCTTTCACTTAAATGCAATTTAAAATTTCTGCCTGATTTATTTCTCGATGCTCTTGACAGAAGTTGCTTCATGCAGGGCGGACAAAATAACCTCCCAACACCAGCACGTGTAACAGAGATAATCTGTCAGGAACAAACTAACCCAAGAACATCCATGACAATTAGTAGTTTACAAATTCACATCTATCCTTTGCTCTTAGATTACCCTCTATGGCGCAGTTGCTTGGCATTATAAGTAAGTGTCCATATTCCAACCCTGGTTCAAAATCACAGCACTGTTCCTCAACATACCATGGAGTATAAGAAAGGAATTCTCAGGTGCATCATGCCACAAATAGCACCCCATAGGCTAATAATGTATTCTGATGATGATTTTATGCTTCTGTGCATGGAATTTATCTTGACCAATGGCAACTGGGGGTCACATAAGAAAGGGGAATAAAAAAAACTTGTAGAGTAGCCTGCATCTTCAGGTGCCTGATAATTATCTAGCCAATAGTGACTTAGCACTAAAGAGTTAATCAAATATCCAATCAAAATCAAAAAGATAGTTTTGAAAAGCTACTCTGTGTACCATTCAACAAACATATGCAGTGTAACTCCTTTTTATTTCAGAACCTTTTAGAAAAGACATCAAGTCTTACTTGGTAAAGTAATACTTCCAAAGTATCGAACACTCATCTCTCTGAATCACTTCAGTGAAAGAAAGGAGCTTGCTTTCTATCTGACTTTCATACTTTCATTTATATGATTCTAACCAGAGGGTAACTGAAAGAGATGAAGTGATTGGATGGCACCTCGGGAGGTCCCTATTCCTTACCTCCTGCTCAAAGCAGGGACAAATTCAAAGTTAAATCAGGTTGCTGACAGCTTTGTCCAGTCAAGTTTTGAAGGTCTCTACTGCAAGGATGAAGACTTCACAGACTCTCTAGGTACTATACTCTGTTATGACAGCTAAATATTGTGCCTACATGTCATTTAACAACCTATAGTTTACACAGTTTTAACAGATGAATAAGTATTACAAACAAGTAAGACACTCACTCTCCAGTTCAATAATTTCCATCCTGTTCCCTTCTGTATCATGGCCAACAAATTTCAAACCTTTCTCTTCAAAGCAGTGAGTCAATTCAGGGTTCACCTGAAACATTGAAAGCAATTATAATTGTAGTTCTGTTTATTTTTGGATTTAAGAAACAGGAGCAGTTAATTGTAATGTTTTTTACATGCATACAAGAACGAAAAGAATTGGGTAAGGGTTGGGAACTTTTGCTTTCTCATTTTAACAACTCTGGCATAAATTTGTAAAAGTGGGCATGTTTATTAAATAAAGATATGAATCAGTAAAAGTTACTATGCAACATTCAAAAATTAAAGCCAGGGTCCCTTCTGCTTGCTGCCCTCCTGAATCCGAGCAGCCTGCATTCCCCCTTTTTTAAACGGCCCACTAGAAGTAGGTGTAGACTGACCTCCCCTTTGAACACTGCATTTTAGTGGTTATGACAAAAGCTGTGATTCAGCTCTTCCTTCAGACTGAGGAGCTCTGCAGTGAGCTGTCTCACTTCCTTGATGATGTTCTAACCACTCAGTTAATAGACAAACTTTGAGCAGGTTTAGCACCATCACATTCTCCTCCCTCTTAAGGAAGGTTAATACTGTCTGAATCAGTTATAGCATGCACATGTCTGATAGTTCAGGCCCCTTTGGAGACACTGATGGAGTCAGACCCCCTTTTGAAAGACCTCAGAGATAACTCCAAGAGTCCACCTCTTTCCTGTCTCCTTGAATGACAGCGTTTTGAAAGTATTCAGGCACCTTTTCTCAGATGTTTGCACACAGATGAGTGGACTCATTCAAAGGACATAGAGTTGGATGGTAGGAAGCAAGAGATCTGAACCAGCCTCTGAGCTGCAGATGCCCGAAGTCTGCCCACACAAGAATGTGCACTACCCAAACACAGTCTGTGCCTTTAAATAAGCCAAACTAGCCAGCGCATTTAAGCATTACAAGCCTTTACTTTTCAAATATTTCCCAGGAAGCCAAGCCAGGCAATCTCTGACACTGCTTTCCAAGACCATTTTTCTAGATACTGCATCTTCACTACCACGAAAACAGCATACAACATTATTCCCTTCTACTGAACACTTGCAAGAACACCTCAGCAATAGTGTGGGTGGTGCCAGGACCCGCAGCACAAGAAAGAGATTGACATGTGTCCATAGGAGGTCCAACCAGAATGGGTAGGGGCTGCACCATGTGCAATGTAAGAGGAGACTGGATGAGCTGGATTTGTTCAGCCTGAGAAAGGGAAAGCAAAGAGTGGATCTCATGGCTGACTTCAGCTATCTACAGTATAAAGAGACACTCTGCTCAGAAATGCACAGCACGTGACTGAGACCAAAAAAAGAAACGCTCAAGGAAGTCTCCTATTAAACACAAGGGAAAAGGTTCACAATGAAGTGGTTACGCATCAGAACAAATTGTCAGAAGACGCTGTGGATTCTCTCTTCAAAGAGATTCAAAATTAGATGGAACAAAATCTGAGTGATCTAATTTTACAGCTGGCTCAGCTCCAAAGCAGGGAGTTGGACCAAAAGACTTAGAGAGGTTCCTTTCAATCTAAATTACACTATCTAACCACTACTATATTTTGGTTTATGTTTATGTAAGAAATCTCCCACCAGCTTTTTTTCTGCCTACCAAGGGAAACACAATTTGTCAAGCTTTACTTTTGAGCACAAAGTACATTAGCAGTGCTTACCTCATATCGATGCCTGTGTCGCTCCTCTACAAACATTTCATCACCATAAAGTTTCCCTGAATATACAACAAAAGAGAAATTAATGTCAATGTGTTGCTTTAATAGTTGCTACAATTATTTCTTGTAATTTAAACCTCAAAAAAGTCACATTTAACACATGTTAAACATAAC
>VZTA01028430.1:0-27924 GCA_013398855.1 Mohoua ochrocephala | reverse complement strand
GGGAAGGGAAGGGAAGGGAAAAGTCCTTAAAAAATTTACCACTAGACCTAAAATTTTGTAATCCTAAGGACCCTTCTTTCTTTACGTCTGTATTATGGGAATCAGGTTAGACTTGTTTCTTCTCCCCTACAGAGTATGAGGCCTATTCCTTGTTCATGAAGCTTTTTGAAATTCCTCTCTAAAAGAAGGCAGGTGAATAGGTTGCCATACAGGAAGACATAGTAGTTGTCTTGACAAGCCTTGAGAGGGTAATTGTTATATAACACTGCCCAGTTTACCACTGGCTACTCTTTCAAAGAGAAAATGCTGAGTATGCTGAGGGAGAACACATTGTAAATTCATGTCTTTATCAGCTGTTTTTGCTGATCATGGACAGTCAGCTAAACATCTATAAACCCTGTTCAGTCACAGAGCTGGAAAGGATAGATCTGAAGAATGAAAAATATGCTGGCAACGTGACAGATCTTCCTGCTTGCCGGCCCATCAACAATGGTGCTGAGTGTATCTGAAGAAGGCAGATGATGAATCAGTGAGGCAGGCTAACAGAAGGACATGAAGAAATTGACAGTTCTGTCAACTAGCTCTTGGTGGGAAGCAATTAGGTTATGATGAATAAGAGAAATAAATCATGCAGAAACTGTAGACAATTAATTAGAGGAAACCTTCCCCAAAAGTACAGAACTGCTGTAAACTTTAAAAAAGGAAATACAGATTGCAGTGCTTCCACTGCAAAATTAAAATGAAGAAACAGAACACAAAAGCACAAACTCCAGTGAAAACTCATAATTTCCTTCATTCACCTTTTCTTCCTGTCTGCCCCATCCTTTCCCTCTCTTACCCTCAATTCGACCCCATCTTAATTTGAATGTTGTTACAGAATAGCTATCATGACCACTCACTCAGAATGGAAGTGGAGAGAAGTGCTCACATAAGCAGGAGTTCAGGAATATCAAGGCCTCTACAGCTGGGGAGACAGAGAAAACCAGAATAGTGAAAATGTGATGGGAGGTCAGTATTGGCACAAAGAGACAGGGTAGTACCTGGGAGTGCAGGATGTTGCTCCTGTGGTCTTTGAGAAAGCAGGATAAATAGGACATGAGAAATTCAGCATTCCCCTAAAGCACTAGACAGCTTTTTCTCTTTCTCTCTGAAATCTGTCTCTTTCTCTCAGAAATAGCGTGGATAGTTACAGTGGATTACACTGGTCAGATCTGAAGACAGACTGATTTTTCTTCTTTTTCTTTTTCCTTTTTTTCAATGACTAAACAGAAACATGACTTCTATTTCTCATCCTCCTAAGCACAACAAAGATGGTTAGCTGAAAATGAAACCATCTGCAGTTTTGTATTTTCGGTATTAAAATCAAAGTGGACCAAAGGTGGTGTCAACAACTGATCATTTTCTACTATGAAAACCCACTTTCTTTTTAACTTCATTTTATTTGGAGAAACAAAATTTACAGTATCATAAAATAATAGCAGTATCATAAAGTATAGGGGAACTATCTCTCTGACTGTCAAGAAAGAAGTGTTACAACAGGGAGATTAAATTTCAAATGTCCCTTTCTTTCTTAAGATAAGCTCGTAGTGTTTTTAATTTTAACTTCTTCAAAATCCTATAAAGGTTATGTCAGCATACCTAAAGTGTGATGGCTTGTTAATAAAGAATCCTAAAAGAATTTCTTTTTCGGAAGTTGTATTTTATCAGGTATTTTCAGATTACACTATGTTTCCTTAATGTTTGACTTTGATTGCACAGAGAGCATTTTATTAACTTATGAGTTCCTTGAAAAGCTTGTTTTCTTAATATTCCCTATTAAAAAGAGTAATTTTACCTAATAGTAGGCATATTAAGAAATGTTTAGATGAAAATTTTTTTTTTTTTTTCTATTTTAAAATCCCCTTCTTATATCATCCACCTAACACTTAAAACCACAGACAAACTTATGGTACCATAGACCAAAAGAACCCCTATTGTTGTATCATACAAAGATAAAAAAACGTAAAACAAATTAGATGTAGAAACCTTGTCTTTAGAAAAAAAATGCAGCTACAACGAAATGAATTTAAAAAAATAGATACAAAAACAAACCCAGTCAAAGCTGATCTAGACAAAAGAAATCTGACAAACCTCAGTAATGCAGTTTTGCAAAATTATTGCAAAACTTTAGGAATTTTGCTAGCAGTGGCCAGACTGGGTGACTATGAGATGCTTTCAGGTTTGGTCAATTTCTATGTTTTGGTTTTGGGTTTTTTTGTTTTGTTTTGGGGGATTTGGCTTTTTAATTTTTTATATTTCCTGTGAATGAAGGCCCTTGGAATCTTTGGAAAACAGGTAACAAAACACACACACAAAAACCTACCTAAACCTTTACATCTGAAAGAGTAAATAATCTCCACATGATCTTTAACTTTTTAACCAAGTAGTGATTAAAAGACCTGATAAGGGCAGGACAGGTCAGTTTTGTTTCTCATTTGTTTTTCATTTTTTAATTTCTGACCCCGGGCAGTTCCCTTTTACAGCATCTGTATGTCTTGCCTGTAGTTTTAAGGTAACTTACCTGCCTTGGTAAACACTCCTTCTCCTTTACTAACCACAGTATGATCTAGAAATCAGAATCTTAAAGTTCTCCATTTAAAATTAAATCCTCACATGATTTTCCTCTGTGAGTGCCTGTGTGAATTCTGTGATAGAATCTTCTACTTTCTCTAGTTCCTGTCTTCTGAGTGGAACTCTCCTGGGTAATATATACTTCCCGAGCCACACCTGCCATTACTGTCTGTCTCTTCTTGGCAGTCAATTGGGCTCCACTCTGCCTAAAAATCCTGTTACCATCCATAACTATAGTGGCAATGGTTTCTCTTATTTTTCTGCCACACAAACCTTCATCTAGGCAAATGGAGTAACAATGTACTTGACTGAACAAGCATTTACTGACTAAACCTCAAACAGAAATTGGACACTTACAATGTAATCCAAAGCTAATAAATTTAATTTATGTAAATGCAATCACCGTTACACCATATGAAAGTTGTGCAGGACACTGGTGCTGACCAGGTTTCAAATGGAAACTGGCAAAACTCTGTGTATCTAACAATGAAAATCAGTTTGCATAACTTCTTTTAAATATCTTTTTTTCTTACCTAATATATGTAAAGTGCCATAGGCTGATTAGATCAATATTTACTAGCAGAGAGCTTCCAAAAAGTGGAAATGTGGGGCAGAGGTGGAGGGCAGCATGAGGGAACTCGGCATATATAAAGCGAGCTTGAACGACCTGAACTTGGAGAGATTAATGTTTCCCAGACATTTCATGCTTTCATTATCTTGCTTCTGCCGTAGAATTCCTCAAGATTTTATTTTTATTTCAGATTGAGGTGTTAACTCAATAATTTCTAGACTACTAACATGAATATAGATCAAGTGAGGCATTTAATGTACATTAAAGCCAGAAAAAAATAGATTTCAAGGGCATTAATCATCTGTATTTCTCATCAATGCATTAGTAGGTTGTACTCAATACTGTACCTTTTTTTGGGGGGGAAGATAGCAGTAGCAGCAGCAATTGTCAGAAACTGATAATGGTTCAAACTGTGCTTTCATGAAATGAAAAGAGTCCAGCAAAAACTGAGGGAATCAAAGAGTGACTAAAGTCATGTTCTTACTGCTGCAAAGATTGAATCAGCTTAATGAGTCTGCCATACTTATAAATTAAAGAAATATTTTGGATTTCTTGTAGGGTATTAATATTCTCCTCTTTCGATACATGTATCAGTAGAGACACGTCTTGGGAATCCACACATCTACTTTTCCCACTGGATGCCACTGTTTGATCAAATTCAGGCGAACAAAATCCTGGAATAATCATGAAAATTTGTAGCTGAAAAAAGCCATTAATTCAAATTAAAACAGAGGTTCTTTAGGAAACGTTTGAAGCATGTTTTATTAAAATGCCTAGAGCACAATTACTGTGGTTTTAGTACGGATTATACAAAGTTAAAGATTCAATAAGGAAATAAAAACAAACTTACAGGGCACGATGGAACAATAGAAAAAAATAGTGTTATATAAAAGCAGAACTTATTTGCTGAATAACAGATAAATGTTTCAACATCTTCATAATTTTGAGTATGAGCTTGTAATTTTACATTGACTGAAAAGGGACTTGCCACTAACATTAAAATATTTCACAGGTGAAATATCAAGTGCATTTTTTCTTTGTTATAATAGAATTAGCTTAGTATAAGCAGTTTCTGTTATTTCTGAAAGCCAATATTCTAATTTTATTATCACTGGAACCAACGACACTTCACCATTCACTTTCAGAGGGCATCATCAGACCAACATGAGTATAAAGAACATACTGGCTTCCTCTAACTCCTTAAAGAAGAACTGTTCAAGTGACAATAACAGTATTTTAACAATGGTAAGTGCTCTTGTACAAAATAAGAAATGGCCTCTAAAATGTAGGTTCACAAAATGCAGTACCACCAGAAAAGAAAACATTGTAGGAACATACCAGTAATAGAAGGCGATATAAGGAGGACACACAAAAAAAAAATCAAAGACTGCAAGTAAAATTAATTCAATTTCAGGAGATTAATTCAAAAGACAAGGAATTATCAGAAATTTATAAAGAAACATGGGAGGAAAAGATGAGGATAAAATTGTAAATCTTCCATTCAATCTAGATTACCATACGCTAGTCATTTTTATATAATTTGAAACTCTGCTTTTGCTTTTTTTGTATAATGTGGAGTTTTTCATGAATTGTGACAGCAAGACATTGGTTTGATTAAGTATTTTATATGAATCCTTGACTTTTGTAAGTACGTTCCAAAAATGTTCTACAGCTAAGTAATTACAGTTATCTTATAGCAGAGACATAGTATGGGGATTTTTTTGTGATAAAATGAAGTAATCTTTCCCATTACTCTTCAGCCTCTTAGACATTGCATATTATTTTCTGATCTCTTTACATTATAATATTCCTAGAATTCTGAAAATGCATCATACATCACTCTGAAATACATTCCTAAGGCTTGCTTTACCATAGAAAGGAGCAGTCGACTCTCCTAAATTTGACAAATTGCTTGAAGGCAAGAATAACAAAAGCCTACCTATTTCACAGATGGATATACGACAAGTCCAGGTTTTATGCCACACTGCAATTCACTGCATCAAGACTAGTTTTTCCAGATTACTTTAAATGAAGACTGCACTCTAAATGCTGACATAATTTTAAAGTCTGGCTACCATAATGCAATGCACCTTTCACGGTATTTTTTGACAGTGTCTTCTAGCATTCTAAACCAGAAAATTTTCGATGTGTTGCTTGGAAGCTGATACAGCATGGCTGTCCCGAGCCTTTGATCAGCAGAGGAAATTCTGGCACAGGACAGTCAGTTTGGTGGGCATGAGGAATAATAGAAGTTAAGAATCAGCAACAAGAAGAAAAATGATATGGGACAAAAAATGTGGAAGACAGACTTAAAAACAAGAAAAAGTGAAATGTTTGGTAGAAATTGAAAAATAAAAATAGAGAGGAGCAAGGAAAGAAAAGATGAAAAACAAAATTATAAGTGTTTTATAAATCAAGTTGTTTGTTTGTTTGTTTGTTTGTTTTTAAAATAAATATTCTTCCCTGCATTTATTCTGTGGGTGAATTTTTTGAGGGGATAAATCATCTCAGGGAGAACTACCGAGTATGTTCTGTGTTTTTATCTATATATGCATTTATGTGTGTCTATCTGTGTATCTATGAGCATGTGTGTGTATCTAACTATTTTTTTATGGAACACTGTCCCACTTTCCCTAAGAAGTTGTCCCTACTCTGATTTATTTTTATTTAAATTACAATTTTGTGCAGCTAAATATAGAAAAAAAAAAAAGGAATAGGAAACTTTGGGCATTGTATCATATAGAGGAAAAAAGAAAAAGGAGTCATACATCTCTGAACATCTCCTACGTGTGATTGTGAGGTTAAAGTAAAAGTTTCCCAGGCACTCACCTAAAGTACACAAAAATAATTAACATTGGTCCTTTAAGGATGTTGTAAATGGCTCATCAGTTAGAAACTTAAAATATGGATACTGCCTAGAAGAGATAAGTCAAATGAGAAATCCTGTCTGCCCTAACTATGAACCACTCAGCTAAAATCCAGCTTTGAGTGCTAAGATAAGTGCCACCTTGAGTCAAGGTGGCAAAGTTAAAAGACCCTGCAGGAAGCAGGCACAAATCTCAGGTGAGAGCTGATTTGTGTCAGAGGAGCTTAAAGCAGGCAAAGCAAGCTCCTGTGCTCCTGGAACCAGCACACAAGTCTGGACCCTGTGTTCCAGGTTTCCAGCAGTGCGTACCAGCAGGGAGCTGTTCAAACATTGCAGGAGGCGTGTGACAAAGAGGACAGCCCTGGCGAATAAGCCATAGCAGGGCCTGAGTGTTATGCCCAGGGCAATCGGTGCTGCCTACTGCTGCCAAAGCAGGCAATGAGGAGGCACCAGTAAGGGTACGGGAACAGGGGAGGAAAGAAAGACAATGCGGGCTTAAATCAGAAAATATTACTATAGATAAATAGAATAACAGGTAAGAATGGGGTTGAGTTTCCCCCTGATAGCATTTCATTTGATAGCAAAGCTTCCCTTTGTTCAAAAAATGTCAAATAAATTAAAAAACCCAAAGGGGACCTGATTCTGAAAATATGCTTGTGAGCAATAGCAATTACATGAGTATATGAATACACATTCCAAGGCTGGCAGCACTGCAAATGGCCAAATGTAGTGTGCTAATTATTAATGTAATGGTTGAAAAGCACTTCTGCACATCTGACGTGTAAGGAAACTCCTTTTGTATTACCCTATTTTTATAGTTCATAAAAAGTCCTGCCTAAAATGAAGCCAGTTGTGAAATAGTGCTATGCAACCAGACTTGGTTTACTTTATTTCCATACAAAATAATAATAGCTTCTGTACTGTCATTATTTGATGAAATTTTCCCTTTGTGTTTTTCTTTTTCTTTTTCCTTTTATCAAAGATACTTAAAGCAAAGTCCTCACTGACATGTCTTGCCATTTAAATGTATTCCAGGCCCACAGTTTCTCATCTTAACCCACAGTATATTTTTAGTGGTTTTGTTTCTGAGGATTGTTGTGAGTTATTTTAATCTCTTACCTTAAAGACTCACTAAGAATCTTCACCTCTAACCGTGGAAATTGCAGACAAAGAGTTCTCTCTAGATGATAAATGAAGTACTGCTTTTTAGATTTATCTGTTTTTTAATGTTTAATGTAATTGTTAGATTGGGTGTGGTCAATGAATATGGTGTTTATGAGGACAGTAGAAAACAGAATAGCTTCCATCTTAAGCAAAGACATCCTTCTGTGGTTTTCGTGACCTAACTAGAAATAAATTCTGTTTCCATATGCTTTCTATGGCATTTCCACATGCTTTTATTGACAAATTCTGGTTCATAATTTGCGATGATGAGAAAATATAAGTGTATATCATTATTTTCTTTGTAAATAATATTTTTTTGATAAGTCTGCCTTTTGACTCAAATACTATTAAAAATAAATTTATTTTTAGGATGGATTTGTGAGTTTACTACTGATTTATTCCATCTGAGCTGCAGTTTACTTTAAGTATTCTAAAATATCAAAATTTTTCATGATACCGTTGATGTCATTGGAGTCACTTTGATTTTTTGGAAGATAAGAAAAAGATCCTTCCTAATTTTTTTTTTGTCTGAGTTCAGTTTTGTGGCTGTTGGCCACAAAGTCAGACGTTCAACTTGGATCACCAGGTCTTTTTCTGCAAAGCCCTCACCAGATACTGCTACCTTGATTTATTTCCTTTCATTGAAGTTTGTGAGATTCTTCTCCGCCTGTTGAGGTTCCTTTGAATGGCAGCACAATGATCTGATCTAACCAACATTCCCACTTTTGTATCTTCTGGAAACTCGTTTTGGGTGCAGTATGTCCCATCATTCACATCATTAATTAAGTGAAAAAATATTGGTCCAGTCTTGACCCCTAGGACACACTATATGTGACTGCCCTCCAGCTGATCTGTGTTCCACTAATAGTAACCTTTTGATCCTGACAATTCAGCCAGCTTACAAATCATTTAACTATCCATTTAACTAGTGCGGAATTCAACAGTTTGTCAATGAAATATTATGACATTGTGGAAAACCTTGCTAAAGTCCAGTTATACAACATCTACCACTCTGCCCTCATCCACCTTGCCAGTCATTTCATCATAGAAGGTGATTATCAGGTTGATTAGGCATGCTTTCCCCTTCATAAATCCATCCTGACAACACCCAAGAGCCTCCGTCTCCTTCATATTCTTAGTAAAGATTTCTAGGATTATTTGTTTCACCACCTGCCTGGGGAATGAGGTGAGACTCATCAGTTCAGTAGAGGATCACCAGATCCTCCTCCTTACCCTTCTTGAAGATGACAATGATCATTACTTTCCTCTAAGCCTCAAGAGCCTCCTCTGCTTGCCGTGACCTTTAATAAATAACTGAGGGTGGCTTTACAGTGCCAGCTCCCTCAGCAGGCACGGTTGTATCGCATTGGGTCCCACAGATTGCGCCTGTCCAGTTTTTTTTTCAATGTTGCTTAGCATTTGACAGGGAGCCATGATTTTTGACAAAGTCACAACCCCAAATATTTTCATACAACCCTGTGCTTGCACAGTTTGACTGTGACCAGCCACAATTTCCACTTTATCAAGAATGACAGAAAAGGAATGCATAAACAGCAGCTGCCACTTTTGTCAGTATCATACTCCACAGGTTTTCATATGACTTTTTTGTTGGCAAGTTTCCATTTGTTGAAACTGTCATGTCCACTTGCTCCCTGAGTAGCCTCTGATGGTTCACATATTTGCCTTCAGACCAGGAAGTGCTCATATTTGAAGATATAAAGAATTTTCCATACACACATATACATAAATGAGTACACAAATATTTATAAAAATCTAATACTTATATATAAGCTTTAGATATAGATTTATATATAACTTTGAATTTGTATATATTTATATATAGATATAAAAGTTAATTGTATGGATCCATAAAGGTGCATGTACAAAACATTCTGAAGTAAAAGTTAATGAGAAAAATAATTAAAGCTTAAACGTAAACAGAAATTAATTAAACAAAGTCAAAAATTTTGGGCATTCCCATGTTACAAGGCTGATGAGCTCTTCTAAACTATTCCTGCTGGATCATGCTCCTTACTGAAATCAGTTCCTTGATGAATTGCTCCCAACAACAATCCTTGAGGCTGGGTGGGTTGACATTCCAGAAGGTCTACTTAATCTTGCGTTTAGTTACTTGTGTACATCATGGTTGTCTTACAACCCCAGACAGCAACTAAGTACTGCACTCACTCGTTCACTGCCTGACCGGTAGGGAGGAGAATCAGAAAAAAAAATAAAATTCTTGGATTGAGATAAAAACAGTTTAATAAGTGAAACACAAAAAATATTAATAATATTATTAATAATAATGAAAAAAATATGGAGAGAGGAATAAACCCCAAGAAAAAAGAAGTGATCTATGGTAAAATTGCTCATCATCCACTGACCGATGCCAGCCCATCCCTGACATCCCAGACTGGTGAACTCTCTAAGTTTATATACTGGGCATGATGTGCTATGGTATGGAGTATCCCTTTGGCCAGTTTTTTTTTAGTCACCTTTCCTGGCAATGCTCTGTCTTGGCTTATTTTGCACTTGCTTACTGGGAGATCACGTGATACTGAAAAATCCTTGACTTAGAGTAAGCCCTACTCAGCAGCAAGCAAAGCATCAGTGTGTTATCATCATTATTCTCGTACCAAATCCAAAACACAACACTGTACCAGCTACTAAGAAGAAAATTAACTCTATCCCAGCTGAAATCAGGGCAATCAAATACCAGTATGCACATTATATCAGCCCAGCTTCTGAGAGGCTGAAAGGAGGAATCCTCTAAGCTAAAAATGTTACAGATTCAGAAGTGAATGATGGTGTGTATCTAGGGGCTGTGTGTTGAAGGGAGTGCAAGCTCACTGCACTACAATGCTGTCGTGGTTTGAAGCTGGCTGAGGGCCAGGCACCCACGAAAAAACCATCTACTTATTTTCCTCTGCTATAGCTGAGCAGAATTGAAACCTGAGAGGGGGAATTGAAAACTTCATTTTCATGAGTTGAGATAAGGATTACTGAAAAAAAAACTTTAAGGCAAAACAGGTTTAAAACTTAAACAGTATAAAGAAGATTTATTATTAGCAGAATTAAAAGTAAAAAGAGTAATGAGAAGCCAAAGCAAACTTTCAGAACACCTTACTTTCCCAGTCCCTCCCTCTTTCCACCGACCGCGCAAGGAAATAAAACATGGGGTTTTGGGCAATATTTCACTTCTTAAAAATCTTTCTTCAGTATGCTTAAAGAAAAGAGTTTCTTCTGCTGTGCCATGGGATCCTTCCCACAGTTCTCCGCAAACTTTTCTAGTGTGGTTTTAACTTCCACAAGCAACAGTCCTGCCCAAACCTGCTGCAATGTGAGTCCCTCTCATGGGCCAAGCAGTCTTCTCACAACTACTTAGAGTGGGTCATTTTAGTNGTGGGTCATTTTAGTTCATGGGGTTTGGTCTTTTAAGGATGAGCTGGTCTAGGTTGGAAGCAAAGGCTCTCCTCCTCGATCTCTAAAAGCAAGGGTCACTTCTCTCTGTTCAGGTTCCTCACTAGATTACAGCTTTTCAGTATCCACGTGCTCCAGCATGAGTACTCTTCTTCACGGGCTGCACGTGGATCTCTGCACACTCTCATGCACCTCATGAATTATAGCAAAATAATTTGTTGCACTATAGTCCTCACCACGGCTTGCAGAAGAATCTCAGCTCTGGTGCTTGGAGCACCTCCTCCCTCTCCTTTGTTTTTCACCGACCTTGGTGCCGCCATGTTGGTTTTCCTCACGTGTCCTCACTTTTCTCTTTTCCCCAACCTGGAAGAAAGTTGGTGCCTGTAATTTGCAGCTGAGAGGTTAATCTCGTCCGGGCTCCGCATCGGGGAATTGCTTGTCATGTCTCTCGCTGCAGGCCACATAATCCTCGCTGGCACGGCATGGGTGGCTCCGGCCTTGGAGAGGTGCCGGCCAAATGGTCCTGGCCTTGAGAGAGCTCCAGCCATGCAGTCCCGGCCTCAGGAGGGCTCCAGCCATGCAGTCCTGGCCTCGGGAAGGTCCTGGCCTCGGGAGGGCCCAGGCCGCGTGGCCCCCAGCAGCCTCCACCAGGATGGGCCGCAGCAGCTGCCTCAGCACCCCTCAGGAGAAGAAAGAGAACTTCCTGTGGTTTTTCTTCCTTTCTTAAATATGTTATCACAGAGGCATTACCAGCTTGTCTAATTGGGCTAGTAACCTGCCCATCGTCAGAGCCTTCAGCGATTGGCTCTGTACTGGACATAGAAGTTTCGAGCAGCTTTTCTCCTGCCCCCACCAAAAACTAGGCTGTGGTAAGCCAGCACAAGTGCCCACTCTCAACTCTGATAAGGGGAACAGACTCTGTTGAAGGCTTCTGTCATCCTTTCTGATGGTGTAGGATGAAAAGCAGACAGTCTTTAAAGAAACTCTAATAACAGGAGACCAAAAACTCTCTGTAGAAAATGATTAGTGAGTTTTATCCAAATCAAACATTTATCTTGATCTCAAAAAAACAGATCTTTAAAAAGTTCTTTAAACTGAAAAAACCCCCACTACTACCAAAAAACCAAACAATCAAGCAAAACAAAACCTGGAAGTAACAATGAATTTTCCATATAGAGAGAAGTTTCAACTAAATCTCTGATACAGTTACAGAGCACCAACTGTCCAAAACACAATTTTCAAGGGAGCTGCAAGCATGCTTTCAGTTTGACAGTCATCATAATTTAAAAAGTATTTATAAGCACATTCCTGCATGTTTTTGAAAAATACAACACAATTTGTGGTTCCCAAGGGTTTTTTTCACTGTATTTCAACAAATACTGACATTTAGAAAGCTCTTTTTTTTTTTTAAAGTTTACTCTATGACAAACCACATACTGTGGTTTCAAACATGTTTTTGCATTAGATAGATTTATCATCGCAGTTATTTAGTTTTTCTGTAAATCAGACCCACAAAATATAACAAGATCTAAAGTGTACACTTTACATTTATATGGTAGCTATGATGTGCAAGAAGCCCATGCTGTGTCAATGAGAGATAATACCCCTACACACTGCGCGGAAAGATGAATCTCCTGAAGTCTGAGCTATTAGGTTTACGTGGGACAGCAACTATGATGTTGTGGAATATTAACAAGATAAAATGCCGACAGGACATTTGATTACCCAAAAGTAGGAAACAAACAGAAGCAGTAGGAAATGAGCTAGAAAAGAAGCAGGGGATGTATCTTTTGTTTCCATATGGCAGACACCAGATCTCACACCCCAGAGTAATAAATGACTTGTAAAATACTTTTATTTGTTCTTTCATTTGTCTGGTGTTAAAACTTCTAGCCATTTGTTGAGTTAAAATCATTGATGTTTTAAAAATAATATAAACTGTGTCAGTCATTGGTGAACACAATTATATCACAAACAAAATTTAAATGAATAATTGCAACACTTTCCAGACAGCAAATTAAATGCATAACAATTGCTATTGTCAGATAAATTTAATTTTTACCCATAATACTTTTTGCATTTGCTCTGTTTATTTAATCTTCTTTACTTATCTAAAAAAGATCATCTAACCATAGAAGAATAAAGATATTTATGCGAAATTATTCTCTTGGTTCGTACTGAAAGAAAAAATCATATATATATGCTGAAAAAAACCCTTATTCTGTGATTAGAAGTTCAAAATTGGTAGGATTCTGAAATTAGTCTTCAAGATAAACAACCCATCAAAATAGATAAATATTTATGAATTTAAATATTTAGGAACTCCACGCATCTGCAACACGATAAACAACCATCAAGTAAGAAAAAATAAATATATTGCCTTGTGTCCTTTCCCTCCATGCCCTTTTTCCAAAACCTGGTATAAGTACTTCTGTCTGAAAATACAAAAAAAATGCAGCATCAGTGAATCCTCATTTCCTGACATAATAAAAAATAAAAATCAATTTTCAGGTAAAGCAGATCTGTTTCTTCTTTTTTTTTTTTTACAAAAAAAACCCCAACAAACCCAAACAACAAATAAATAAGAAAGACATTAGCTCAGTGATTGACATGTTAACACTTCTGAGTAGAGAGCCAGTTGCCCAGAGTCTGCACACTGCTTCCGGTATACGTAGAAATGACTTTCCATAAAAGTATACTGCTGGCGGAATCTAAGCCTGCTAGAATACAAATACTTCCAGAGCAGCTTTTCTTGCCCTATAGGTGGTGATATACAGACTAAAATGAATCTCGACATTGCATCACGTGTTCTGTTTGCTGCAATTTATTCACTGACATGTTTGGTTAAATGCAACAGCAGCTGTAGATGGAATGAAATCCAGCGACCATGATACTACTGCGCTATTGCTCCTGTATGGTGTGATGGACACATTGGGCCCAGGCCTGGAGACAACGGAGTAGAAGTAAAATGAATGTTCAGTAGTCTTCACTCCAGGGAAGGAATGCAATTGCTAATACTGCTAATATTCCAGGGCTGCCCTCTGACAGGTCTGAGAGGTAAGCTGTAGAGCTGTGGTCAAAAATAAGTGTCAATGCAGTGTGGGTATTGTGTAAGCTACTGGAAGGATGAAGTGCTCTTCATCAATATATGCATCTGTGCTGTGACAGAAGCATATTCCTGTTAATAAATTGTTGCTTTTCATGTTTATCTTCTCCTAAATATTGATAATTCAAGCACAATGAAGCAAACCTAACTGTAGGTGTGCCTAGAAATAAATTACATACACACTCTCCCAAAGAGATACTGAATAATTTGAAAAACATCCGGCAGAGTCACTTTATTTCATCGTGTTTTGGGAGTAGGTTTTCTTTATCACTTTCAATTTATGAACAACTTCTAAAAAATAATGTTATAAAAGATTAGAAATTTCCTCAGTTGTCTTTGTCTTTATTCTAGATTCCCAGGATTTGAGGGATTATGTGTCCCAAGAGTTTGTTTTTCCTCCTGTTGTCTAGGCCCTGAGTTTGCTGATGTTATTGCTGCAAACATCACACTTTTCTGAGTGCTAACACTTTCTAGTTCTTCATCTGATTTCCCCAAGATAATGTTGCTCTTTGTGAAAAGCAAAAATAGACCAAACTCAAACCATCTAGGAATACTTGCTAGGAAAAGTGAAATCAGCCTTAACTGGAGATTTGAAATGTTTTGAATAGTGTAAACTCTTATTCATGATAGTCCTTTTGAGTCACTGACCTGTGTTGGACGCTGCATGTTGAGATATGATTTTATTGTACATGCCACGAAGAAAAGCATGACCTTTAAACTCCTTTCTTTCTACATTATTAACTGACAACTGGGCTTCTGGACTGCTTCTACAAAGTGGGTCTTAGGACAAAAAAGGCTAAAAATGACATCATTGTCTGCTAGCATTGTCTGCTGCTGTCCTTGGAAACAGGCTATCACCCCGAAAGAAGAAAGCCCTACTGGTACAAAGCTTTCACTGCTTCTCTACAGTAATCCTAGTAATTAGTCAGACTCATATCAGCTCAGAAATTCAATTCAAACAACACATTTCTGTAGATCACAAAAGCTCATTACTTATTCCAAGAGGTTTACATAAAAAAAAGGAGAATACAAATGTCATATTTTTTAAAAAAACATTCAACAATACTAAAGACAGAGAACTATCTACTCATTCTGTCCGCACTCTTGTTGGTCACACTCCAACAACAATTTATAATCTGGCTGGAGGAGAAATATTAGTCAAACATATATCTATATTTTTCACCATGAAGATGTAGGGAGTACTCTCCTTACTTGCCTTTACAGACTCCATGACTGATATGCTTGAGATCTGTACACTTAGTAAACTGGGTTTCTGAACAGCTATAGGATGTCTTTTAAAGCTCTGACCCAAGGGCAGAAATTTGTTTTTTAACTATTGTAGTGAACAATTGTTATCAAATTAGCCAAAAGCGCAGAACGAGAAAGCAACAGAAAAAAAAATAATTTATGAGTATTTTCTAGTAAAATATGTCATGTGTCCAAGATGTTTTGCAAAGAGAAGATGCTCTCTTTTGTTAGACTGATGAAAAAGCAGCTAAAAGTCCCACAAAAACTTTACCTGATGACAGCAGACCTCTTTGAAAAATGTTATTCTCAAAGATGAGCAAATCGCTATATACAACAAAACTGAGGATACCTAGAATATTGCAGGTTTTCTGTTTGCTTATAACTGAAAAAATGAAGCATGAGAAGGCTTGTGTTTTAATTCCAGTATATGGGTGATGCACTAACAAGGTTTTTCTCATAGTAGCAGTTTTTAAGTGAAAGTATCAACACAAATATGATTGTGATAACCTAAACTCAAGCCTTATTTTTCTAATTTTGTTCAACAAATTCTTCATTCAGTGGGTGATTTCTTAGGAAAATCTGAAGAACATTTAGCCTGATTTTATCAGCTAGGTGTTTGGCTGGAGTAAATATTTGACTTTGATGACATTTTTTACATGTATTGATTCACTTTGGATTTATGGATAAATAAGTTAGATCTCATAGTAAACTAAAAAATATGTATTCTAAAAAGCTTATTTACACACTCAGGAATGGGACTGTGGACAAAGTAATTAATCTCAATTAATTTTGGGCATAAGGCTAATCATTCTACAGATTGCCTAGAATGGTAAGAATAGTGAAAGCTCTGCACCAGCCTTAGGAAGCATCTGTTTTTCTTCAAAGTTTGTTCAGAAAGTCCAAAGTGCAAAGTGTCATAATGTAAGCATCTTAGATGCTTAAATTTAAATTATACATTTTATTCATATAATAAAAACAGTTGGCTGAGGGAATACTTCACTTTGATGCTGTCACTCAGTCTTCCACTTGGATGTTTATTGGATGTTTATAAGTACAGATACTCATATGTGGACCTGTCACTTCATTCTCTCTATGTGTTAACATTGTAGTTCAAGCTCTGAAATAAAGACTGTTCCTTGTAGAAATCATTCACTCAAAATAATGTGGGTTAAGCAACGAGGCAATTTTTTGATAATGAAAAAGAACTCTGACTTTGGGAATAAACCCTGTAGGATATGCAAAAAAAGAGGCATTAATAATGGAAGAGACTTGTTATGTCATTTAGATACTCTTTTCTCAGTTAAATAATGTTCCCAGTGGTTGGAACCGTGTGTAGTTTTAAATATCTTATGCAGACATTACAGCAATGAATAATCCAAACATTGGAATGTTATTAGTATTTTGGGAAGATCTTCTCTGCTAATCATATACTATCATTATCCTAGACAGAATTTACAGAACTGAAGCTGGAAAAAAGAAGTCTTCTTTCTTTTCAGGTGTTTTTTGCCACTGAGGACCAGATATATGCTGTATTTCCTCTGAATGTCATTAAATTACACACACATAGTCCTTGGAATGACTTAGGGAATACGCTTCATCTACATTCTATAGTCATGTAAAATTTTAATTACTTTGCCTCTCTTAATATATTTTTATTACTTTCATAAGGATCAAAGAGCATCCTCTGTTGGCTAATACAACACCTGATTCTGTTGTGCTTCTCACTTACTGTTGCCTTGTGAATAGGGTAACTGACAGTGTTATGAAAGGGTGTGGGTTCAATTCCTGTGGAGGATTTGCTTTCATTAAAATTTCTTTTATTAACATCTACCTTCTTCTTACTGGGATGTGACTAAATTAATTTTTAAGTTCAAATTATTTTTCTCATATTTCTAATTGGTTCTAATCCAGGAGCCTGGGAGCATGAAGACAGTAAGGAAGACAGAATAACAAGAGAGATATCTGGGCAGACTTTTCTTGTTTTATACAAGATATAGTCTCATTATTTTGGAAGAGACTCCTTTAAATTCTGACTTAAACTTCTAAAGGAAGATTATAATTTGATCTGCAGTTTGAGCTGAACAAGATTTGGGTTCTGTCTTATGATTAAAGATGGTATTAAGAATGGCAAATAGAGCAGCTGTAAAGGAATAACTTTCTTGTTTAAGACAGAGCATGCCTTGTACTGGATAAACAGAGATCAGTACTTTTCTATGAGTTCAAGATAAAATGTAGGAAAGGATTACCTTAAACCATTGTGAATTAGTTCTGGATGAGCAAGGTCGGTCATGACTATCTGGTGGGTTTGATTATGATTATTCCTTTCTACATAGGCCTAGCTATTATTGATTTCAATGCTCCTTCTTCCAGGCCAAGAGTTAAAGTCTTGAAAAGGCCTCTAGGGTGCATAAGCAGCAGCATTTACCTACTCCCATAAAAGTAAATCTGTTGTATCATCATCATCATCTCACACACAAGACAGAGTATCATCATTTCACAAACAAAGTATCATTCAAATTGCTGCACCTCAAAAATTATATAGTAAAATCAAAATAATTCAGAGAAAAAGTGACAAAACTTAACGGAATTACTTTCATTTACTTACTTAAAATACAGTCAAACTGCAAAACTCCTTAACAGAGGATGCCTTAGATACCTTAAAAAATTATACAAACTCAAAGAGAAATTGAATACAGTATTAGATGGCAAAGTCAAAAATATTGATCAAACTCATAGGAAACTACAGGACCTAGATATCCAGTCATATGTGAGTCAAGGTTTTTGGTATTTTGATATAATTTTGATGTGGTCCAACCGCATAACCTTGACTCAAACATGAAAATTGCCAAGTTGTGAAAAAGGACTGTGAAAAAGTACATAGCATAGAGCTATGTAAGATGAGAGAGCTGAGATTGCTGATGCAGGGATTGTTAGTAGTTCAAGGGTGGGATAGGAAAAACACTCATAGGAAAATATATAAAATCCCAAGAAAAAAAAAAAAGGATAGTGAGTCAGAAGATAGCAGCTCAGCAGCGATGAGCATCAGACCATCCAAAGGTGTGGTGGAGGCCGACCTGCCTGACCTCCCTGACAAGTGAGACGCCTGCAAAGACCCTCCAGCTACTTTATTGGAGGTGGTGAACATATTGTTCGTCAGTTAGTAACTCCTTTGACTTAAGTATCTATCATGTGTGTTATTCTATGGTACCTACCTTATACTTCCAACTTGTGTTTAAAGAATCTATGTGGAATCTCTGTATGAAGTGAAGGTGCCCAGAAAAGATTATCAAGAGGGGGAGGGCTACATTGTCTTTTGAAAGCTGCATTCTGTAGGGAAATGCATCTTATTTGATCCTTCAGATGTTAACTTTCCTCATGTGCTCATTAATTCATAGCAATTGCTGCCTCAATACAAAAAAGGAAAACAAACAAACAAACCACTTCCATTAATTTTAGATTTCACTTATCTAGACCATTATAGGACTTGTTCCATGTCCATCTCAGTTGTAATAGAAAATTTTTCCTGATTTGTAATTAACATAATTAGTCTTCTCTCAATCCTGATAAATGCCATGAGTTCAGAATCTGACATGTTCCAATGCATATTAATGTTAATTTTCACCTCATTGCCTACAATAGGATGCAATTATTTTGTAATTGCAAATACAGTTTGGAGAAGCAATGACTATTGAATGATTTGAACCCTAACTCTAAAGTAATTTCATAGCTTGTCTTTCTTTTAATGACAGGAACCGTTCTTGCAAGTAAAATATTTCGTGATACTTTCTTTTTTTTTCTATTTCGGATCTAGCAGCTGCTTTTGATCATCACATACAGTATTACAGAATCCTTCTAGAAACATAGCAAATAGCTTTTTCCGAGAAGTCTCATTTCATGTTTAGATCAATATTCATCAGATTATGTTCTTTTTTTTTCTATTTAGACATTACAGCTGGGAGATATTCTGAGAAGAAGCAGTTTGTACTGTCACATGTGTATTGTATTTTAAAGATAGCTGCAATTTTGATGATACTTAGAGCAATATTTTAGCATGAGATATTGGCAAGTGTATATATTAGCATTTTCCCTTCATGCATAGTTTCATACTAACACGATTATTCAGAACGTCTTCACTAATATGTGCTAACTAATTTTGAGAGTTGGAGGGTAATTGTTACTCTATTATCTATTACCTCTTTTTTAAAAATTGAAGTACATAAAATAATTATATGAGCAAGTACTGGCTGCTCAGCTGTGTCATATTCCATCCTTTGAGTTGGTTCAAAGAGATTTCTGAAAGATTAGATGAACTTATGTATGTGCGTTTTAACCTTGACGAACCATGCACCATACCACAGTCTTAGGCATATTAATTCCATTATTGATCCTGATTATCACTGATGGTTTTAAAATGGTTATTCAGAAAATCTCTTCGGCCTTTGACACAGCAATGCAAATCGACCCCTCTAATTCACTGTTCTCGATCAAAGTTATATTACTTCAGGACAGGATGCTCCACCTTATCCAGCAGTAAATCATTAAGTTTTAAGAATCTGCTAGTCCCAAGATTCCCTACCAATCAGAAAAGCACTTGAAGCTCACTAGTGAATTTGGTAAGAAGAGGGTACTGATTTAGACTAAATCCTCAATTATTGCTTAGATTTCCAGGTTCAGATGTGCGAGATGAATTCTGCTTTTCTGAGCTCAATTTTCTTTCCGCATACAACATTTTATTTTTCATATTGAATATGGAGTTTCAATTAACCACAGTTGTAGCTTTAGGCTTTATCTCTCCAACAGTCTAAAGACTTAGCAACAATTAAAGACTTAGCAACTCTCCTTGGAGAGTTGTCCTGGTTTCAGCTGGGATAGAGTTAATTTTCTCCTTAGTAGCTGGTGCAGTGCTGTGTTTTGGATTTTGTATGAGAATAATCTTAACACAATGATGTGTTTGTTGTTCCTGAGTAGTGCTAACCTTAAGTCAAGGGCTTTTCAGTTTTCCATGCTCTGCCAGTGAGCAGGTGCATAAGAAGTTGTGAGGGAGCATTGCCAGGACAGGTGACTTGAACTGGCCATATGGATATTCTGTACCATAAATGCCCAATATATAAACTGGGGCGAAGTTGGTCAGAAGGCACCAATCATTGCTTGGGGACAGGTTGGGCATTGGTCTCAGCAGATGAGGAGCAAATACATTGTACATCACTTGTTTTTCCTTGGGGTTTAATTCCTCTTCTCTACTCCTTGCTTTACTACTACTACTACTACTTCTACTACTACTACCACCACCAATAATAATAATATTTTATTATTATATTTATTATTATCTTTATTTCAATTATTAAACACTTCTTACCTCAACCCATCCCACCAGGGGGCCAGTGAGCAAGTGGCTGCATGGTATTTAGCTATGGTTGGGGTTAAATAGTTACATGAATTCAGAAGTGTGGTTGTGTATTTGACTATCTTCTGCAATCCATATCAGTTAAATTGGAAACACTTTATCCTTTTATTCTGAGGAATGGAAAACAGTGGATCTGAAGCCAGTAAACCCCAGTCAAGAGTTAATAAACCCCATCCTAATATATTCCTCTAGAATGTAATTTACTTCTTTTCGCAAGCAAGTTCATTGTAGAAATGCACTGACATACAAGAGGAAAACTAAGCTACTCAAAGGAGCCACTTCTGTTGATTATCCTTTAATATTTTTACTTGATCTTTTCCTGTGCTTCTGTAACTTACATGCTTAATATGAAAGTGTACTCCTCACTCAAATTTAAAATTTTCTCAGGTTTGATTTCTAATTTATTTTTAGGTTTCGCATCCCTTCTTTTACTTTATTTCAGCTTTGTCAGAACTTTGGTTTCTTAGCCTCTTCATTAGTGTGTTTAAATTTCTGAATATTTTAGCACAAGGTATCTAAATTTCTAAGTTGGTTACAAGAGTTCCTAAATCTTCCCTCTTTTCTTTTATTTCCATTTTATATTCTTAGTATTCCTGTAGAACTTTCTTTAAAGAGTGTTCTGCATGAACTGGATTTTCAGTCATTGCTTTATTCAGTCACATCTGTCTTTATCTGATGTTTCTATTTGGTTTTCTGTTTGTCGGGGGTTTTATTGTTTGACAAGAAGTTTATGAGCAAGTACCACTAGAATAATCACCTTGTATGTATTTAGTAACTGGAATCTTGACAGCACAGATTTTGAGACTCTAATTCCTCACGATCGTATTTAGATACTTTTAGTGTATCTCAGAGTTTAAAAAACCACAAGCAAACCAAAACAGCCAAAAAAGCCCTAATGTGCTGGGTTTTTTGGCTGTTGCAGATCTTGTCTCATGCATTCTGAAAGTCTGTATATTTTGCATGTGTTTTACACCAGTCAGGATCACAGAGATTTCCTTGGCTGGAATTTGTGATAACTCCTTTTTACCTACGAGATTCTTGTTACAAGTCTTACCCCCATCTACTCAATATTTTTAAAATGTTTCGATTTTTATGACAATGTGATTATCAATAATATCAAGCCACTATTACCAGTAACAGAAAGCTGCACAGAATAGTCACTAATGTTCTGACATAGTTTACTCCTACCTTCATCCATAGTTGCACATTTGGAAGAACAAATGTGGGGTCAACTCCAAAGCGTTCACCAGGGGCTTCTTGGTCACGCCATTGGCTTTTAGGGCAGTGTTCTCCTGGTCCTTCAGAGGACCTTTTATTTTTTCAAGGTAATATATAAATTTGTCACTTTTTTATATATATCAGACTCCTCTGGACATATAGAGTGCCACGAGACTACTACTGTAAACGTCAGCAATGGATCAGCGAATATCACCAATGTTTACAGCAGTAGTAGTCTTGCACAGATATGTCAAACTCTGTCTGTCCTTACACATACCAGTGCCTCAGCAGGTGAATTTCCGCTCCTTGGCCTGTGCTTTCTAGCAAGTAATTCTCTATTCTCACCTGCAGACACTCATATAATCTGTTCTATACACACAAAATTACAGAGAAGCTTCAATGACATTTTCAGAACACAGTTCTGTGTAAAAAAAACAGAAGTTAGCCCTTTTCTTCCTACTCTCTGATTTTTATGAAATTTCTGGTCTCAGCAATGATGCTGTACCAATGAGTATCAATATTTTTTGCAGTGATATCTCAATAGGAAATTACCTATTCATGCAAAAGCACGCAAGACTTAAGAAAATATCCTAGTCCTCCCTGTGAGGAAATGGAAACTTTTCAAGGTGTTATTTTTCTTTTCTATTATCACCTACTGAAGTCCAGAATTGCTCTGTAGCCAGGGGTCTTGCCTGGGGTATGGATGATCCACTTATAAGTCAGTTCTACCTGATCCTGATCAGAGACTATTCAGTATTATTCTCATGAGTTGCAGGTATGTATCATCTTTCAGATTATTAATATCTTTCATGTTGAGACAGTTGAATTTTGTCTAAACAAGTGCTTGACGATTTAGAAAAAGTAATCAAGTAATTAACAACCAGCTTGGAAGGATCATATTAAAATCCTTGACAATATTGTAATGAGTGGGCTGCTG
This sequence comes from Mohoua ochrocephala, assembly GCA_013398855.1. Classification (NCBI taxonomy): domain Eukaryota; kingdom Metazoa; phylum Chordata; class Aves; order Passeriformes; family Acanthizidae; genus Mohoua; species Mohoua ochrocephala. The sequence continues at coordinate 5,380 of VZTA01028430.1, read as the reverse complement.
ACAATATAAGCATCAGCATAAAATCATCCTTTCAAAATATTTCATACCTCATATCTTTTCATATTGTGCCTAGTTCATGAGGACAGGGATTATTATTAACATTGATATAATTAATAATATCAACATTACTACTATTAATATAGGTATATTTCACAGTATTCTGGATTTCCTGAAAGACTTCTGAGACGAAAGAGGTTACAAAACTGATTCTGTCTATTTTGGAGCTATAGAAATAAAAAGAAGATAAAGAAGGTCTGGAAAGCAGGAAAATAAGATTGTAGAGTTGCTGGTAATGGACTTCTGATGAAGGTCTGAGTTTCATGGGTGAGTTACAACACAAAGTTAAAGGTTGGCATGCTGAGAAGTGAAGAAGAGATATGGATCAAACTCACAAATAAATTCAGATTTTGAAGTGACACAGAATAGCAAAGTGATACAGTATCGAGATTTACATTAGATAATTATGGCATGTGAGATTAAGGATTAAGTAAAAAGTAATTCTGCCTGTTGATGCAGCTGTAAACACAGAATAATATCTGAGACACTGACATTTGAGGTGTTTTCACCACATAAATATTGTGCATATTTAGAGATAACTTTTTATTTTAAGTCAAATATTACAACACAGAAGCTGAGAAAATTGCAGTTTAAGAATATAATACTACAATTCTCTATGGTTTTAGGTGGAAATTGTCTATAGTATCAGAAAAGTCAGTAAAAGTTGAACTTATTTTACCTACTAGCACATGATTATTTCTATAATGTTTAAGTGACCAAAATGCTGATTGGCACTGTCCAGAAAGAATGTTTAATGATAAAATCATAATCTGAAATGAATAGAAAAATCAGATAAAAAGTAAAATTTGATAAGATAATAAGAAAATAAGATATTGTCTCCTATAACAAATCATATTTTAAATTTGCATGATAAATATTTCAATACAGTGTATTTTTCTCACATTTTTCATTTTCAGTGATTATAATTACTATCTGTTGTCATTAACACCAAATAGTGAAATGCTATAGAGTTACTTGAGCACTGGGAATTGCTGGAGAGTCAACTCAGTTTTCTCACGGGAGGACTAGCATACCAAAAGGAAAATATGGAAATGAGAGCTCATATGTCTTTCTACTAACTAGCCAACCCCATTTTGTTGCAGATGCATAATAGCATTTTGGACACAGTCCACTCATCTCCCCCTGTAAATGACTGAGAAATGCAGCTGCTGTCCAACATGTTTTCTACTGGGACCATTTGTATATCAGGCCACACAGCAGAAAAATTAAGCAAATAACTGTGAAAGGAACCAGGAAAGGTTTACATCTGATGTAGCAAGACGGAATTTAATTTGGTTATGCTAAAATCTGTATTTACTTTGTTAGTTTTGCTTTATATATACTTTTACTTTGTAACTTATGCTGTTAATGTATTTTTAACAACCCCTTCTGCTCTTCACAGTGCAACAGAATTCCAACCAAGCAGTAGCCATACAAATTTTCTCCCTACAGTGGTGAACAGTATTTCTGTAGTCCTCCTGCCTTGCCTGTCCTTGCTTCCAATGTCCATTCAGTTTCCTTTTCCACCTAAGTTCAAGAAGAAGATCCTTGCTCAGCCAAGCTGGGCTTCTGCGCCTTTTCACTGACCTCTGACACTTGGGATTGCCTTCTCCTGCACTCCTAACTGATGTCTCTTAAAAGGTAACCAGCATTTATAGACAGCAATAACTTCAAAGGTAGGTTATCAGGCACCTTATTAACTAGTTCCTTTCGCAGCCCAAAGTCTTCTCTGCCTATACATAGGGTCAAAGTTTTGCCGATAGCTTTTCTCCTCTCACCTATGATTTCAAACTCAATTACTTCATGATCATTGTGACCAAGGTATCTGCCCATCTTAGCCCAAGAGTCCCTCTCTTCTTTGCAAGCAATAAATCTAGGACAAATCCTTTCCAGCTGGCTCTCTTAGTAACTTCACCAAAAAATTTTTTTCAACATATTTCAGGAATTTCCTGGACCTGCTTGTGACTGCTGTTATGATATTCTCAGTTGACATCTGGGACATAAAAGTCATCCATAAGGGCAAGGACTGGGTAGACTTTGTTTTCTTTTCCCTCCATCCTTACACCGACTCTCTCAGCTGTCATCATCAGTTGCAAGCCCCACACAATCCAACCCCTCCCTTAAATACAGTGCCACCTCCCTGGTTTGTCTGCCTTCCCTGAGGAGCCCCTCTGAGTCCTTCTGAGGTGTCCATCACAGCACACCAGTTATAGAACTCATCCCACCTGTTTTCACTTATGTCATTGGTGTCATAGCTCTGAGAGTGGATCAAAGCTTCTAGTTCCTCCTGTGCATTACTTTTATTATAATATTTAATATAGAAGAATCTAGTATAACATATATAACATATATACTATTGTACATAAAAAAGGAGTAATATGTTATATTAAGAAACTAATATATATATATTTATATGGTAAATTGTTTTATCAAGTTATCTACTTATTTGATATTAATATAAAAATAAGTATAAATCAAGAAAATTCTTTTATTATGTAATAAAATATCTTAAAATATGTTCAATATATCAGTACATTACTATAATTCCTTCCCATGGCAGGGGCTTTGGAACTAGATGATTTTAAGGTCCCTTTCAACCCAAATCATTCTATAATTCTATGATTAATAATAATTAGTAAATGATATAATCTACTATATATTATTTTATGTAATATATAATGGGTACTATATATTATTCTATTCTATTCTAAACTCTTACTGAAGTCACAATGCTTTAAGCTTTGTGCTTTCAGACTACCTAAAGTATTTCTGAAACTTGAAGTTAAGCACATATGTAGGGACTTTTCCATGGAGCACAGCCAGTGCTACTCATCAGTTTAAAGTAAACTGTTCCTTTTAAAATAGACATGCCTGAGGTGTTCCAGGGAACAAGCCACTGACTGGTGGTTAAAAAGTCACTGTAAAAAACCAAAGGTTTTTTTGCTAACTTCTAAAAGTGAAAATGCTATCCTTCAAAATAAATTCCAGTGAATATTGTTCTTTTTTAGTAAAAATGCACATTTTTTAAATTTTAAAGGGACATAGAAATAGATCTCCTTGAATTTAACCTACATATAGTACATTATTTAGATATCTCCCAAAGTGTATCTCATCTATAAACTGAAATTTTTCAAGAAAGATTTTTTTGGAGTGAACATTCTTATTCCTGAAATAAGTTGTACCCCCTATCTAGATAGCCATACAATGTGAAGCAGAGTTTTGCTTATAAAAGTAAAGGTGGCTTACAGTCTTCTCAGTGATGGACTTATTTAGCTACAAACCCACTGGCCAAATTATCCTTTTTTCCATTGAAACTGACTGTAATAAGTCATTCTCTTTGACAGTAGAGATAAAAAAAAAAAAAAAAGTAGATTTGATCTTTTACTGACACCCTCACTAATTTCCCACTCGTCACACTAAGCAGATGCTTTTGCTATGTAACCCAAAGGGTGCCTGATAAATAATTGTTTTTCTTTCTTAATCAGAAGCAGATTAGGGCTGTGTAGAAGTCCGTGCACTCGCTGATGGATTAAAAAAACCTCAAAGAGAAGCTTTGTACTGACGTAGCTTTGAAATGGCATTCTCTGGAGTACTGGGAATGATAGACCATTTTAATGGCCTTTATTCATTTCATAGACTTTCTCTTTTTCAATCCTGTCTCATACTAGAGTCAACAACGTGGTGGGGATACTGTGTTTATACTCCAGCTCACTTCAGTGAAAGTCGTGTATCTTTATCTGAATAGGCAAGTAAAAATTGAAACAGCTCTTAGGCATAATCCCTGTCTTCTGTAGTGCCTAAATAATAAAAAGACTGTGGTAAAAGAAGAACAGTGCTAGTAGCAATGAAAATATTTTACAAATATTAAAAAAACCCTTGAGAATGAAATAAAATATAAGCAGAAAAGCTGACATATTTGTTAGAAAAAGTGGAGAAGAGTGTAAAGGGAGAAATTATAAGACAGATATGTAATACAACCCCATAAATAATAACACATTTTGTAAGGATAGAAGTATTTCTTACAAGGAAAGAATTCAATGATTACAACAAAATAAAATCCATAAGGTCTTCTTGAATTAATAATAAAGGTTTCCCCACAGCATTTGCAATACTCTTATATATACAATTTGTACATAGTAAATGCTTTAGATACTAAGTTCTTTAGTTGAATCATTTGCTCGGGAAAAGCAGATTTTACAACTGAGCACTTCAGTACTAAATTACTTTCATCAAGCCTATAGGAATCAAGGACACTTAATGCACTTTTTGGATATGTTACTCATTCTAGTCATAACTCTAAAAATGGTTTATTCATCTTACATGAAACTGTTTAGGACTAACATGGACAGAGAAACAAATCTCCTCCTTCTTCCAATACCACTCTTTTTCCATATTAAAGACCATGAGGCTGGCACTTGCTTTTGGCAAGTCTGGCACTCTCATCCGCACACTCAACCAGTTTTAGAATAAAAGATGGAGTTTCCTATTCCAACCTCACAGCCATTTTACACCATTTTACTCCATTTTACTGCACTTTTGTGAAGAAAGTCCTTGATTCTCCAAAAAGAGCAGAGAGAAATCAGTTAAAACTCATACAAGCAAAGCATATTTTCTATCAACTATTATTTATGAATATAAAAAAATAAGGCACTTTTGCTACCTCATTACTTAATTATTTATAATCAGGCATCTTAAATTTTTCATGAAGATATGATACTGTAATAAGGGTGAACCCAGAAATAAATATGACTTGAATCCGAAAATGAAGTTAGCTAAAAACACCATCAGAAAATAAAAATTTTGTATAAAAATTTCTCATTGAAATTGCTATGAAACTGCATAGTGTGAGGCGAGGAACAAGTCACATAGGGCCTGAAAAAAAAGTGTCTGAAATAGCTAGGAGTCAGCTATTGTACACTTCTTTCATGTTCACAGTTGATGGGAAAATATGTAGTTTTTCAATATTATGTTAAAAAAAAAGATAAATATGTGTTGCCACACTTATCAAGAAGAGTATCTTCATCCTTGGCTTCAATGGCAAATTCAAAATATCCTCACTGAAGAGAGTAAGCAGAACATTATATAAGCTCCTGTCAAGTCTCTCAACAAAGGCATCAGTCATTCATCACTGGTTATAATGTCAATTCAGAAAATTAAACTAATTGCAGAAAGTTAAGGCTCTTGAGCCAAGTGATTCAAAGTCGCTGAGCTCTCACAAGATAATTGTAAAATTTACTGAAATACTATTTCATTATCTATGTGTTGCACTTATAAAATAAGTACATTTATTCTCTTATATGAAGTAATAATAATAATTATAATT
>VZTA01028428.1:42717-66733 GCA_013398855.1 Mohoua ochrocephala | reverse complement strand
TCTGGAGCATTATTAGCCACTGCTATTCATTTCAAACAGGAGCAATGATTTGACAAATACTTCACCATTTTAAGAAAGCCAGTGACATCAGCAGGTTTTACCCAAAAGCTTCCACAGGAACAGTGAAAGGAGAATTCCGGTTTTCTATCAGTGAATTTCCTTCAGACTGGTGGCCATTCCCCTATTTTCTCCTGTTTAACATGTGCCCACACACACACAACGATCTTTATTTCCTCCTTTTTCTTATCAAATAAATAGTCGTAAAGGCAAATGTTTGGAGGCACTGCTGGCCTAGCAACAACAACATTCATCGGGGCTTTGGTTCAACTTGTGATGTGCTTTGCACAGTGCCTAATACCCACCACCAGCTTTGGAATTTCAATTCGGATTTGAAGAGTTTTGTCAGGCCCCATCTCTGAATGAATCTGGATGCTCAGGGTATTTGTATGGGTGACCTGGCAGCAAATGAGAGTCACACTCTGTGATGCAAGGGGCTGGTAGGAGCTCTCCCATCAGACACAGAGCATAAATACTGACAAGAGTAAGACAGAGCTCTGTTTAGATGCACTTTCCATAAACAAAACTGTAAGAGCAAACTGAATACCTTCAGCCAATGCTAAATTTTCACCTCAGCCCTGCCCCTATTTCTCACTTTTCCTTAAAAAAACATCTGGATGAAACCTTTTGATTCAGAGATATCACCACTGTGTTTAAGGGTAAGAGAAGGCCTAAGACATCTTGCCTTCACTGCCCAGTAGAGACAGCACAGCTGAGAAAGTGCCTTGCCGTCTCCAGATTAATCATGTGTGATATTCAGAAACCGAAGGCAGATGCTACTTTTATCCAGCTGAGGATTGCTGAGGTTACTATTATTTATCATGTTTTTATATTTATACTTTACCCAATAATTATTTTCCCGTTATGGCAGGTGATAACTTATCATTTTCCATATGGCCAGAAAGGTGTTAGACCTTCTCTAATTATAGATAAAGCTATATTAATGGCTGCTGAGCAACAGCATCATCTGTGATGCTGAAAAAAAGCCTATGAAGTCTTCCCTTCCACAGCAGGGGGATAAATAGAAACTTAACAATAAACAAGTTTCTGTGCTCTAAAATACCCAAATTTCTTTAGAGAGAATAAAAATCCTCATGGTTCCTGGTTCAGAGAGATGATAGTATTTGCTTATTTCATGGCTAGAAAGCTTATGTTCGTCCCAGTCGTATCAGACATTCTACTTAATTCTACTGCCCACTTTACAAAGCTTTCTTCTATTCTTCAACATCACAGCTAGAACAGCAGATCTATGTATTCTTGTAACAACAAAGGCAATGCTACAGCTGGCCCATAACACCAATGCCTGGTCATCCTTTGCATCAGAAGAAGAAATACTGAAGCATAAATATTAAGATGACTGCAGACCCTTTGGTATGCACAGAAAAAGGACACACAGCTGCTGAAAGAGAGGAAGTCTGTTTGCATTTCTGCGCATGCCTTGACAAGAAGACTTTTACAGGCCTTGTCTACCTCCCTCTCCATTTCTTCCTTGCAGGCTTTGTCCTGTGATCACACTCCTTACTGCCAGAGTCCAGACAGGTATTTCTCCAAAACCCATTAATTCTCCTCAGCAAGCCTGAGAACACATCCCCCAAGATGAGGATCCCCCCCACCTCCTCCAGGAACCCCGTACGCCAGTGACCCATGTGCTGATTGATTCTGATTGTCCAGCCACTGGAAATGAGGGGAAGGGCTGCATGATGGGAACCACTGGAATTTACAGGCATTTGTTTTAAATCATCCTTGGGCAACAACTGCCTGGTAGACTGGAAACTGATTGCACTGCTAAAAGGATGATCCAGTTTCTGAAAGTAACTGCTCAGCAAGATAATGGGCAAAATGCAGTGCAAGCAGCCTGCTCTTATACTGGTGCCCACTCCACCAGACACGGTAGCTGTCATTAAGGTCTTCAGCCAAATAAAAAAGAGTTTGGCAATAAAAGAAAATAATTTTTTTTTCATTTTTTTCCTTTTCCAGAAGGCTGCTCCTACCAAATAATATTCAATTACTCTGTGTGCAATGTAGGCCATGGCATTTCTGGAATCGTCTGCCCGGGGAGGTGGTGGAGTCACCATCCCTTGATGTGTTTTAAAAAGGACTGGATGTGGCACTCAGTGCCATGGTTTAGTTGAGGTGGTGTAAGGGCACGGGTTGGACTCGGTGATCTCGGAGGTCTCTTCCAACCTGGTGATTCTGTGATTTGCTAACACCTGACTAAAAACTCTGCACTGTGTTGTATTCTGGGAATTGTTCTGGAATTGCCTTGATGTTTTCCTTGCCAAAAAATTTTAAATGTTCTCCATACTGGGATCTAGGAAATCATTATTTCAGCATGTTTACCTGCTACCTCCAAGAGACGTCAAGATTTTCTTGACATCAAGGGTAACTCAGGCAAACAGGACTCAGATGTTTGGTGTCACGAGAGTGGGGAGTGGTCACGTCTTCTTCCAAGGGCCTGGATCAGTGCACCGTGGATGGGAGGGCTGAGTGTTCAGGCTCCCTTTCACTTTCTGAGTGGATGCAGGTATAGCAGTAGGAGAGAGGGAGAGCTACAGCTTTTCTCCAAATTGAACTTGTCTTATGGGTCACCAGCTGATCGGCAGAGGAGCCAGGTCAGCTCTTCTGACAAAAAGAAACCATCAAGGCAAAAATTATTTCCCCAAAGCCTAATTATTTCCAAAAACCTAATCCCAACTGCCATTGCTAGATTTGGCTTTATCATCTGAACAGCCCTTTTGTCATCGCTCACCTCTGACTTTGAATCATCAGACCTAAAGAAACTTCACTGGGTGTCATACAGTCACATCAGTGTATGATTTTTTTCTTATTTAGAACAATACAAAATGAGTTCTCTTTTCCGAGGATTGAGAATGCACAGGGGTCATAGAAATACTGAATATTTATCATTATTAAATTCTTCTTTAGATGTTACCTTTGAGCTCAAGTAAATTATCAAATTTATGGAGAAAAATCTAAGGCATACTACAGAAATAATAGCTCCCTCTCTCTCTTGCAAAACATTTTCCATGATAGTTTCAAAACACATGCTTTTAAACATATTTTCTATTCAGAATTAAAGTTTTGTTGTTTGTTTTTTGGTTTTTTTTTAAGTACTCATGCACAATGTAATGAGGTGCAGACTTTTGGGCACCTTTGTGTAACAGAGACCCCACACTCAAAGCCCCTGCAGAGAATTGAAGCCCCGAGCACTCCAAGGAGCAGATCACGTTCAAGCTGCAATGCAACTGAGCACAAGTTGCATAATTGCACATGAATAAGATCTTCACGAAACAGAAACTGATGCACTCCCTCCTTCCCACCAGCACTCCATCCCAACATCTCTCCAGATGTGTGCATTTATTCCACTACAGCAGCAAATATACGTCCAGATTGCACCCATTTAGCTGCAGTGAAAGCAGCTTCCCTGCTGAATATGATGGTTTGCTAGGCATAAAGTGCATTTCAGCATTTGCATACGTAATTTCAGCCTATGTACAGTACTATGGAAAAATCCAGCTGTGTCTTTGGGCGTTCCTAGTTGCTCCATGTCAAAAAAACTGCAGGTCCTGACAGTTCACATCAGGATTTAAATTAGAAAGGGAGTTTTTCATTGCACCAGAACTCCTGCTTCTTTCCATTTTTTTTCACTGGACGTGCCCAGTTTGGCCAGCCATGGCCCCGGTCAAGTACGGAGCAGAAGCAATGCAAAGAGTTGTGTAAGCCTCCTCTGTGATGATCTTTATGCTTTTCTTTTCTCAATAGTCCTTCCTCTTCTGCATATGACCATTTTTCTACCCCAGAAACACATTAATGCGAATTTATATCTGCTATGGAAAAGAAAGTAGTATTCAAGTATTTAAAAAATCTGTTAGGATTTGCCTTAAGGAGTCTCAGAGAAATGTAAACTGATATAAAATTCATACACCCCAATCTGCACCTTTCAGCTTCGTACCGTCCCATGCATCCAATTCTATCTCTAATAACCTTTTAATATCATTTCCTCCTCTGCCTTCAGCAAGCCCTATAGCATTCACCTTTGTCCTCAGAGAAATCTAGGTTAACATTACATTTGTGTAGCAGGTTCTACATTTTTTATTTTATTGGAAAAGCAGTCTAGCATGAAAGAGTGAAGGCACAACCTTAGAATTACCTGAACCAGTGGAGAGAGATACTTCCAATCACCAGGGGAAAATCACTTAATACAGTTCAGTCCTCTTATGAGACAATCTATTTGCCAGACAAAGCAATTATTTCATTTGGATAGTCCCTGCATTGCGCTAGGAACCTCGAGGCTAAAGTGAGGGTAAATATTCATGTATTTTCTTGAGTACCAGATACCAAGTAGCCTACAAAATTTGTCATTAATTTTTTTTTTTTCTTATAAGAAAAAAAAACAAAAACCAAACAACATAAATATGTAACACAGAAAATGTAAATTATTTTTAAATTGTCCTGTACATTAAAAATAAATACGTAAATAAATTAATAAACCACATCATGCTTAAGAAAATGACAGAAAAATAACCTGAAACCCTAATATACTTTTTCACAGTATGAAGTCTTTGGCAGACTGCTACATTCCTCTTCGCATAAATTTGTCCCAATCCTAAGAAAATGTATCAAAAGCCATTTACACCTAGATGCACAGCCAGTGTTTACCTGTATTTAAAATACAAGTACAGCTATAATGGTACCTGCAGACATCTATTTTTCTGGAAAAGCATGCTATCTAAAGCCATACATGTTTCTCTTTGGTTTACAAATAATACACCAGTGAATTTATGCTTCACCTGCTCATTTCAGAGAGCCGAAAGGCTAAATTTCTGCAGAGATGAGAAATAAATCAGTCTTCATGCTAGCTCAGCTCTATGTCCCTCACGGGTGTAACAAAAGTGCTTAGGTAATTCTCAGAGGTTTCTGCAAACATCCTACATGTCAACCTGCATTACACACACGCTTTCAGAACAACAAATTCAGGCAAACTCTAAAGGCTGAAAGAATTGTTCTTGCAATTCTGGAAACTCTGGTATGAACACCAGACACTGTAAAACGTTAGAGAAGATGCTCTCACTACCTGCTTCCCAAGTCACAAAAAGTTATCATCCATTGCTTGTGCCTCTTCACCTAATGTTTTACTAACATACAAGCTCAGCTCTTACTCTGGGAGCTACCCCAGATCAATGCTGACAGAACAAGAAGCATTCCTTTAAACTGATCTGCTTCAGATATAAACAGCTCCTTGTTATGGATTTATGCATTTAAGTGCACGATTGTGTGCAGAGAGGTGCTCATTCACAGAACCAGCTTCGTACACAATGGAAGCAAATATAGTCTCTAAAACAGAAAAAAGGGCTCAACACTAGTCCCAGTATTTCTACTCCATGAAATATAATAGACTACAACTTCTTTAAAACTCTCAAACTCTGCAGATTGCATTGCTTGATCTGTTTCCTGTGGAACCTCTCATTTCAGTATACTGGAAACACAGAAGCAAGCACAAATGTAAGTAAAACTGAAATGAAAGCTGTAGTTTCAGCTCCTTTTGAATGTATCCCATAAAAATTAATTAGCTGAATTTGAAGTAAGCAAATCCCACTAAAGACAGTGTTAGTCCCAGCAGAGGAATGCTCTAGAGGCAGAGAACTCCACTGCATCCCTTGTCTGAGCGCTACCATGGGAGCACCAGGACGCAAGTGTGCTGCCTGTGAATTCGGGGCACAGATGCACTCAGGTCACTAAGGCCAGGGTGAATCCCTGCAGGCAGTCCCTGCTGAGAGCTGAGACCTTCTGCAGGCCCTGGGGGAGAGGAAGAAGGCAGCTCCCTGATGGATGACAGGGCCTGTGCCAAGCTGCAAGCATGGGCACAGCCTTCCTTTCCAGCCCAGCAAGAACTGGCAGCCTGTTCGATTGCTCCCTGCCTCTGCTCCCTCACCAGGAAAAGAGAGGGTACGGGTTTCGGGGCAGAGGGGGTGGGTGGGGCAGAATAAAGATGTGCCCCAGTACAAATTTAGCAATGGGTATTATATCTATTTTTATATGTGTGTATACATGCACAAATACATACAGACACTACTTTCAGTTCAAAATGAACTTCACTTTTACAGTCCAGTGGTGCTGATTTCTCCTTGTAATTATGGGCTTATAAATACAAGCGCCCACCCAATCTTACCTTCAGCATGGTGAACATCTTGCTGCAATAATGAAATGAGCGCAACATAAAGACTTATCTGGATATTACAATTCTAGCTGTATACACTTAGCCTGCAATAAGGGATTGAATTTAAATGTTTATAGCTTTCCAAACACTATTATGCGCTTGCAAATGTTAATTCAGTTTCAATGAAAGAGTCAATTTTTTTTAACAATATAGAATGCATTTTAATACACTATTACGCACAATAGGCCGACAGTGAATGGACTCATAATTGATTTAGAAGCATGTTCTACCATCCTGCTACCTCTATCTCTTTAGTAAATCACTTTTTAATCGGGCTAGTCTAAGCTGACCCATACAGAGCTTTATTTAATTTATTATGGAATTTATATATAAGGTTGACTAGTAATGCATGGCTACAGCAGCATTAAACAAATTGTACAGTGAATAACAAAGACGAAAAAGAGAACAAGAATTCAAATAGCCTAAGCATATTGCCAAGGTTAAGACAGGTTCCAAATGAGCAATGTTATTCAAATGTTTAAGAACGGGAAAGATGGAAAGGGCTCTGACACCATTATGGTTTGTACAAAAAAAAAAATAGCTGGGTTTGAGTCAATTATTTAAAGAAAAGATAAGGGAGAGAAAAATCTCACAAAATGCATGAGTTGGCTCTCATTCCTCCTAGTGCGAGGGAGGATAATTATAATAAAACAAGAAATAGAGGCCTAATAATCACTCCAAACCTATCTTTTTCTGTGTGCCTACAAACTTTACTGAAAATACTAACAAGGACAAGGCACGGAATTAATGCTGCAGTGAGAGTTTTTCTGTTACCCAGTAAGTGTAGGATAAAGCCTAGCAAAGATTCAGAATCAATCTATAGTGAGCATTTAATAAAGTATTTGCAGAATGCTTTAACTCAAGATGTCTAAACACGAATGCTCATTTAGAATACACATGCACGCACGTGCATTTAGCTGCATAACAACAAATAAATATTTTCCCCAGTTTTTAAAAAATTAAGATCTCCAGTCTTTTCCTTGGCAGAGATGGGAAGCATCTGCTTGGGCAGCAGTTTGTGCACGACCTGGTACTGAATGGGGAGAGCTACCACTGCCATCGTTGCCACATCCATGCACACACCTTCCCCTTCCTTGTGGAAGCTCACTGTTCACAAGCACGGCTCAGCAAGAAAAAAAAAAACCCTGGGGTATCTGTCATGGTTAAATACAGCCCTCTTTCTACAATTTTTTGCACATACATGTTAAATTTGCAACTCCCGACATAAAAGCAATCCCAACAATTTTTAATTTTTAATTTTTTTTTCCCCCAGATATTTAAAAACAAAGCATTGAAGACCTTATGAAAATGCAGGGACAAAGAATAAGGACAAAGAAAGTCCCTTCTGACAACAAGAGCACCTGCCCCACAAGCTAGATGGTTCAGAAGATCTGTAATAGGATGGGAGCATTTCCTCAGTGACCACTGGCTTGAAACCACCTCCAGGTCATTATCGAGTTGCCATCAGTCACAAATGGTTTGGTAGTCAACTTGAAATAAGCTGGTCCTCTCGGCCCAAGGTCCACATCATAAATTGGCAACACAGAGAGAGTCTTGGCAGGGAGGTCAAGGATTGAATGGGCACAGAGACTCATCTCTAAAGGTGATCTGTCTAGGTCAGGGTTCAGACATATTTGTGAGAGAAGCATGCCTTGCCATTGTCTCCTGCTGTACAACTGCAGAAAAATACAGGAATTCATCTTCAACTGCTGTCACAACCCAGCACCTTTCACAAGGATTAAGTGCCCATTAAAAAAATACATTCGTCTGCAGCAGGACAAGCCTGTACCTTTTAAATCACACCTATCGTTATAGCAATACTTTACATTGTAAAGTTAAGAACAAACAAAAAACAACAGAACAACTATAGTCGATTTTACTTCAGCCTCAGAAAACCAAATTGCAAAGCTTATACACAATTCTGAGTTTTACATTTTCTGCAAGCGGTTTTCCTCCCGTAACTGTGGCAGAGAAATCCATAAACATATCAAGACTAGTCAAGGCCAACTCTGCTAACTGAAAATACTCACAGAGACTGATTCAGAAGACCCTTTAAGAAACCACTTTCCACTTTAGCTTGTCCACAAGAAAAAAAAAAAAGATCAGATCAAAGGACACGATTCATTTTATTTGACACAGACCACAATTTCCACTGAAAGGGGTATGTTTGCATTATGTAAACTGTGGTTTGACTATAAACGCAAAGCCTGTTTTCCTTGAAATACCAGTTGTGTGCTATGCCATCCCAAGAAGCTTCTGTTCCATGGGACTCCAGAAGCAATTCAATCACTAAACTCATTTATCTGTCTGATGGAGGAGTGGCCACTTGCCACATGCTTGCAGACCCTCTTGGCTGAGGAGAAAGTATGAAGGCTGAAGTGCTGCTCGGATTATCACTGTTAAAATGACCTCCAGGGTGATGCTAAGCTTGCTTCCTGCAAGACCAAAAGCCAAATTACAACTACAGAGATTTTAGGCTCCCGCAGCCCTCCAGTCTGAAGATCAGGAAGGGGGACAGGTACATTCACGGTATGATTTACACAAGCTTCAGAGTAAGGCCTGTAGCTTGCCAAGTTACCTCATTACATTCCTTTATCCCTAAGACCAAGACTGTGTTTGTGTGCTATAATGTCATATCCTGTTTAGGGCAAAATGAATAAAATGTATAAATAAATGAAGCTACCTATTACAAATACTACATCCTCTATAATCTTCACATTTTCAGAGATTTGAATGTGTAAGAAGTGCAACAGAGCCACTGTAGCTGCCAGGCGTAAGTAACTTCTCCAGTCCTCTACACAACACAAAAGAGAAGGTCAGTAATATATTACACTTAATGCTATTTTGACAGGGTGGATTACCTAAACAACAGTTCATGTGTATTTAAACAGAAATAACAGAGTTGTCAGGGATCTGCAGCTTTAAGTACCCAAAACACCAGATGTCTGCAGTGCAACAGACCTTCATATTCAGAAAAGAAAATAAATTGGGACTCAACTGTTTTATTGCTGAGATCAGTGTCAATTCTGCAACAGATTAATCTTTGATCATCATATGTTTGAGTTCTGCAAAACCCAGCTAAATAAAGAAAGACATTAAAAAAAATAAGCAAGAGGAACGCCAGTGACAATAGCAAAATAATGCTGATGAACTATATTAAGGCAATAGATGAACTCATCCATATTAGTTTTTCTCTTTAAAAAAAAACAACTTCTCCAAACCACTTGAACAAAGCCTGAGCCACATACAATTGGTGTGCAGGAGAAAAGCCTGAGACCAAGGATCTCAGTAGAAGAGACAAAATACAGACATTAACTATATAATCCTAGCCACATGAACCCCTCCAGACCTAACTCAGGATCCTGTGTAATCCCCTTGTCCCCACTGTCACAGAGAATGTGAGAGGAGAGCAGCAGATCCAGGTGGGCTCTCTCCCTTTCCCCAGCTCACAGCAATGCAATGGTTCCACAGCATCTGCAGGAACAACTTTACTGCTACTGTGGCAACAACCTGCAGGCATCTATCAAGGATCAAGATCTTTCATGCAAGAGATTACACACATAGATGAAACAGAAAGCCACTCTCACTCCAACTTTACATTTACTCAGCTATGACATCTCTGACGACTGCAAGCCCTTGATACCATCCCTGGTAGCAAAACTCTGATGGAAGACATGCCATTTAGGAGCCAGAGCTGGCAAAAGATCCAGCAACCCTGAGTGACGAAACCTTGGACAAACACACCTTTCATTTCTGGTATGGCAGTTCAGCATTTCATACCAGGGTGGCGGTAGATGTAAAACCAGATAAAACCCACAGAATGTGAATGAAACTCCCCAAAGCATAACTTGAAAAAAGATTCGTCCTTGCTCCCCTTTTTTCAAGCCAGAAGCATAGGTAGGCTGCTGTTCTGAACGTGACTCAAGACATTTATTAATCAAAATATACTAAGAACTTCCTCACCGCCGAGCTGCAGTTATTTATACTTCAACCGGATTATGCCCCTTAGCCATTTAGAATAAAAATGCTGCTGTTTAAACAAGTATTCTCATTATAGATGTAATAAAGCTCTGAAGCACTATTGAAAGTTATGCAATAATTTGTCTCTCAGGAAAGATGAATGGCGAAGTTGGGTGCCCAGGACTTAAAATTCATTAATGTCTTAATAGTGAAACAGATATTAATCTCTCTTCATTAGCTCACCAAAATGAACCAAGGCAAGTTAGAAACTGTTCTGAGACATTATTCGATTTCAAATGAATATGCCTCAAGTATTGCTCTTCCACAAAGCCATTATAAACAACACAGAAAGGGGAAAATCATTTGAAAAATTACTTTGACATTGTCCTTTAATCATGCATTGTGTTCAGGAAAATTATTCTAATGCATCTCTTACATGACTAAATGGTTGCAGTATATAAATAGCATACTCTCCAGAATACCATGCAGAATAGCTGATGATATAATGCATTACACAGGAGCTGAATTATATTTAAAGGAACATGATGATGGAGTGAGATGCTTTTAAAACATAATACAGGTAAAGAACAACAAAAATCCCATAGGGTTAGGGTATTCTCTATAGTGTTAAAATACTATCCCATTACAGTAATGATTATGTTAAAAATATCTCTATCATTTTATTGTTGTTTACTTATTCAAATTATTTTTTTTTCTACTGATTCAGCTTTCACTGTAATGTTTGAAGGGAACAGAATGAAAATTTTAGTCCCTGATCAGAATTATAATCATCTTCTGGAAATAAAGGAATGCAAAAGTTTGAAAGGTATAAGAATGCATCCTATTATCAAGTACCCTAAGCACAACCAATTGAACAGATTCTATTTCTGTATGCAATAAAATAATAAAGAATTAAATAATTCTTCCAAAAAAACAAAAACTTAGAATTTCATGACCACTAAATAATACTCATTCTTTCTTTCTAGTAGGCTGTATGAGAGTGAGCAAGAGATAACGTTCTCTAGTGTGTGGATTGCAAAGAGGCTGTCATGAGGGGAATTTCAGGTGGAGGACAGTCAGCTTCCATCAGCATTCTGGAGATGAAGAAATTCTAACTTCTGCTCTTCACACCAAATGTGAAAAATAGTCATTAGAAAACAACAATGTGCACATTAGATCCTGCTCACACAATTGTTATACACTAGGAAGTGGTTGTACAGCATGGACCAGAATGACAAAAGAGCCTAATTTATTTCTTTTCTTGGCTTGCTACTGCATGGCTTCTCAGTTCTCCAGTTCTCATTCAAAATTAAATGATTGACTATTTATCTAACGTATCAGGCACTAACCACAAACCTCCCAAGTGTATGAGGAAGACTCAAGTGACTGTCCCACATCAGGAGGTGAAGACAACTCCTGCCCCAACATGACATCACGAGCTCACAGCAGAACTTCTTGATGACTTTGCTGCCAAACTTCAGGCATGCCAGAACTGGAAAAAAACGAGCTGGCTTTTTTAGCCTGGTATTTCTTTTCAATGTTGTTTCAAACTTCTCTATAGTGCTAAAATTATGTACTGGGATGTACAGCAGGTGTTTATTTTTAAATATAGCAGCAATTCCAGGAGACTGAAGATACTGACATAGGGCAAGGAACAGAACGATGAGGTCTGTGCCACTCACAAGCCAACGCAAGATTGATGGCCCATTTAAACCTGAATTATAAGTAGCTTCAGTCCATTAATATTAATTAGGTCAAGACTAATAGGCTCTCATGAGTGGACTGTTTAGCAGGTCAAAGGCAATGAAAAGGTGGTAAACAATTTACAGCATAATGAAGTTTGCAGGCACATGGCACACGTCTCTACCACTGTAACTATGCACCTCACTCAAAGTCAGATTGCTAAAAGCTGGTCAGACTACTTGCCTACTCAGATAAACACTAAAATCCTATTTTAAATAAAATGGTTTCACTAAAAATGCTCCAAATTCCAGCTCAGGAGCACTTTCAGTGCGTCTGAGAACACAAGGCTGGGGGTTTTGTGGCAGAAGGAACTGGGGAGCATCCATCAGTGGCCATGTCCTTTCACATCCCTTCAGGCAGAACATTCCAGCTCCTCCTGCAAAGGGCTCCCTCATAGGAAGAAAGGACACTCATAGCTCACCCTTCCCATGGATTCATTCATTGCTTGGCCTGTCATTTGTTACCAAATCAGATGTTCCCTGGGCAGTACAACTTGTAACATGGACGTGCATCCAATTAAGGACATCACTTATTGCACAAAGATCAAGGTCAACATTTTCCTAATTGGATGGTAACGCATTCTGATCAATAAAAATAAAAACGCAAAGAGCAGCCATACAAAGAGTACATGGACTTTATTTGTGACAAATATCTTGACACGAGTATGTGGGAATGTTGATGTGCATTAAAAATAATCTTATTACTTTATTCTCCTAAGTGGAGTCAATTTAAATACCTCATTTAATAATTTTCATGACAGGATATTTGCACTTGTCTGAACGTAACAGCATTTAGAAAAGTGCTCTAAATTTATATTCCTTTTCTTACTTGTAATCCTCACAAAGACAACACAGGCTTCTTCCACGGACTAAGTTTCTATCCTTGTGCTATGTTATGAAACTCTTCCCATTGCCACTGTTAAATTCAAAACTCTGCAGGAGGACTGCCCAACGCATCCCTACCACTTAAGTTCCACTTGAAATCTCAAAATAGCATTCAAGTGGAAGAAAAGTACAGCAGAGGCCAAAGGCCTTTACAGAGGGATCAATTTCAACCATTGGCAAGTCTGTAACAGTATGGCTCATAGTGGGAGTTTTTATTATTTTTAATTTACCTGTGATTTTGAATGTCTTTACTTCAAGATCCCCCATCTGCTATTCTCCCCTTTTTCTCAAAGGGCATAATTTTCCAGAAGTACTGATTATATCCCTTTGTAAATCAAATACTTTAGAGATGCCTCAGTTCAGAGATGAAAGAATTGAGATTCCTCCATAAAAACACTGGACAATTCTGAAAGTTCTGCCTGCATGGTTTTACTTCAAGCTGATTTTATTTTTTTCCTAATGCATTAATTCTAAAGGAAATATTTTATTATTGCCCATATAAAACTGACTAAATCCTCCCTTTCACCCTGTGCCATAACTTGCCTGCCTTCAAGTTACCTATCAATGCTTGGCACAGATCAAGGGCAGGAAGGATGTGAAGGTGCAGGTGTTGGTCCTCAGGCTCACACGCACAGACTGAGTTCCCTGGAACACGATACATTTGAGTCAACTGAATAATGCAAAGAGACAAAACAGTTCTGAAAATCTAATCTTTAGCAGAAATGCAGTGGGAAAGGACAGTAACAGAAAGATTGCCTGTGTAGCTCTTGCAAGATGCTGAGGCTCTCTGTGTCTTTAGAGTTTCCAAGCATGCGTGGTGTAAGAGCAGTCATTCAAAAAAGGCAACTTGTACAGCACACAGCCTGACACAGCCCTGGTGTGTTCCTGCTCAGCATGAAAAGAGGCCAGACAGCACGGGGAACCCTCTCACAAGGGGTGGGAACCGTACTACCTCCCCACCTCAGAGGTTTGTGTGCCAGTGCTCTGCGCTTACACCTGCAGAATGCCCTGTTCATCACACATCCTGAATGAACCGCTGCTGCGTGACAATCTGAACAAAATGTCCTCTCTGGCCCTGATGTTTTGGCTCAGCAGCCACACTATATGCCTGCTGAAAGGCTGCAAGTATGTATTGACCTTCCATACTTCACAGCCATGCCAAGACACACATAAGCTTAACAAGACGTGTGGCCTTGGGCCTGCGTGCAGCTACTGAGCAGTGTGGTCACGTAAAGATAAAAAGGTAACAGTTTTAACATAACCAATGTCTACCCAGTGAACATCTAAACATGTAATTAAAACACCTGTTGAGACAAAATAGAAGATTATGACACCCTATCACTCACTCCACTAGGAATCACTGCTATCCATTACCAGCTTTTGATGTTTTACAGGAAACACAGCAGAATAGATTCAAACACAACAAATTCGCATGACAGATTAACGCGTTATGCACAAATGGCACTTCTCAGAACCCAAGCATCAGCATGTTGATGATACAGGGGGAAAAAAGGTAATACTTTTTTTTTCCCTCCTGTTTCTTTGGTGCTAAATTTATCTGGGTCCCTGAAAAGCAACTTTCTGAGAAAATCTATCCGTTCCAAATATCATAGAATGTGATGGATATGTACAGCCAGAGGGAAATCTGCCATTTCCTCTGGAGTCACAGAGCATCTTTCTGTCTGCCCCTGACAGACAGGAAAAATGCTTCCTCTAATCATGCAGATTATGAAGCTGGTGTAAGACCACATGAGGCAATAACTGCTGGCATGAGGTCCTGGCACATCCCCACCTCCAAGCGCATTGATCTGACTAATTAGACTACCTAGATGTTACATTTTCTCTTCTAAAGAGACAGTTTCAGTTGGACACTGTGGCTGATGTGTCCTCAATACTTTGCAGCACTTGTAATAAGTCTCAAGCCCAGCTTATGCAAAGGAATGAAAGCTGTAATTCCCACAGGCAAAACACACATGACAAAAGCTAGACCCTCTCTCTTCTGCAGGAAAAAAAGTTATTTTCTTTACCTCAAAATATGGATATTTTAGAAGAAAAGAATGCAAAAGAAATTCTCTGTTATATCCAACACTTCTGCTGCACTGAACAGCATTTAAGGATTACTTCAGCAGCTGTTCTTGTATCCTTTCCTGCCAATGGCCCTGTGGGCCACAAGAGAACTGTGAACAGCTTAAACCTCGCTACTGAGCTCCAGTTTCCTCATTCTAGAGGCACTGACTGTGCCATGGTTCTCTAAGAAATTTCAGTCAAATTGAGTCACTCTGTCAAAGGCAGTTCATTTTACAAAGCTACAGAATCAGCAGCACCAGGACATCCAAGCAAACATACAGCTCATGAAGAGATGCCACGGAACCATTTGGGCAACAGAGTCTGACAGCCTCTAAGTGTCACTGGGGAGCTGTGAAATCACACCTCAACTCCTCAGCAACAGAATGGCCCACCAGCACCACAGAAGAGACACAGATGCTTTATGGAAGCACACGAGTATCCTTGGTGTTTGTACAATCTCCCTTTATCCATGCAAAACAAATAATGAGTGCAAAATACTGCGGAGAGCCTAGGGAGAACCTGCTGCATGTCACAGAACTGGAAAAAAAAGCAAGAAAGATGAGGCTTGCTTAAGGAGATTATAATACATTAAATCATGTATCATTTAACCCAATTTAATTTACAAATCTAAACGTGCTCCAAAACAAACACACCATTATGACACTTCAGTCACCAGTTCCTTGTTGTTTCAAGCAGCAACATGCACAAAGTGACTCAATACAGGCTCCAGATAGCAAAATACTTGATCACATACTTATCTCGAAGTGTTCCAGAGTGCAATTTGACCTTGTATTTTTCCCTGCCACCAGTGCCAGAGTTCCCATTACACCTTGTCCCAGCAATGTCCTCCTGTCACCTGTTCTGCCATTTCCTGGCTTCCCCAGTTTTGCCAGTGGAGCTGTTTAGGGCCATGATGAGGCTGTGCTCTGTGCTCTGATCTGCTGGGACAGTCCAGCAGCAAAGCAATCGACCAACCCAACCCCATATTATGCTCTCAGCCATCAGCAACAGGGGACTTTTAAAGCAGCTTTCCCACTAAGCACACAGCGCAGTCTCCACATACAACAAAAGCAGTTTCCAAAATGGTGATGTCCTCTTAAGGGAAGTGTTTTGGGTTTTTTTAAGGGCTGTGCTAACTGAGATCACAGACAGTATCTCACCCACTTTATTACAAACATGCCACTATCACTCTAAAATTGGCCTTGAATTATTTGTTGTCCCAGGGTCAGTGATATTTTGATAAACTTCCCTTTCATCATATACACAGTCAATCACCCTTTGCACATGCAATGCAGGGTACATAAAACCTGCCACAAGCATGAGACAGGTCGGTCTTGAGGATCCCTTCCTTAGAACTTCCTAAAGCCTGAGTCCTTTAAGACAGGCTGAGCTCTGCTTATCTGATGGAGGAGCAGGGCTGCACACTTTGTTCAGTGACTGAGCTCATTACTTCCCCAGCAGCAGCTGAAGTTAAGGTCTAATACATGGAGTGC
This sequence comes from Mohoua ochrocephala, assembly GCA_013398855.1. Classification (NCBI taxonomy): domain Eukaryota; kingdom Metazoa; phylum Chordata; class Aves; order Passeriformes; family Acanthizidae; genus Mohoua; species Mohoua ochrocephala. The sequence continues at coordinate 50,312 of VZTA01028428.1, read as the reverse complement.
ACTCCCAAACACTCAATAAAAGATTGTTTCGTTTCATTTTACACTGCAAAAGCATTATTACACATCAAGTTATTTTACATTGTCTCTTTGCATTAAAACACTATGAAGAAAGACTATTTCCATTTTTAGAAGGGAAATCTCTCCTCAGAGTATTTTTCTTAAGGACATTAAGGGCAAATGCACATTAATAAGACTTTTCCTCCCCTCCCAGTCCTATATAACCTCTTCTGAAGGTTCACTAGAAAATAAGCTACAAACCACCCAGTACACTACTTCTGCTCTAGTAAGATGGACATGTAATCAAAAGAAGCAAATTGGTATAAACTACTCTAAGGTAGAAGTGCTGTATACTGCAGAAAATGCATTTATTCCAGTTCACTATATGCAGTCAAAACTGGAGGGAAAATCCAGATGATCAGTAATTTCACAGTTGGCTGCCTCCTCTCCTCTTTGATATTATTTGTAAAATCTTTCCCTGGCCTCTGAATGTGTGAGCAAAGTAATAATTCATTCATTTACTTGTGGGTAGGAGAAATTAAAATACCTCACTTTATTGAAGATGCTGAATAGACAAGAAATACTTATAACATTCTCTGAATCAAATTACCAAGATGTCAAAAATTATGTTAAGAAATACTCAACCATCTACAATGCTAGAACAATACAAACAAGAAGAAAAACATAAGAGAGTGAGAAACCTAATATTGAAGAACATGAATATTCTTTGTTCTGGACACTATCTGGATTTGACAGGGAAAAATTAAATAAAATCTTGGAAAATCTGGGCAAGCGTTTATATAGTTTATCAGGGCATCTGTTATACAAACAAATATTTGCATAAAAGGTAGGTCTGGTATTCCAAAAGAAAATGTATGACTGAAATTGATATCTAACACACAATTATTGTTACCTTTTTCATTCAAATGTGAGGTTCCCTGAACGGCCGTGACCAAACTAAATGATCCCAAGAAGTTCAGAAGAAAGTACTTTCACTTTTAAAAACATGAACGGTCTCGTAAGTAATTGAACTATGTTGCATTTTCCTGGATAAAGTCCATAATTGTGGCAAAGCCTCCACAAAGGGCATTTTTCACCTTGTACCCCTTCAGGTCTGGGAAGACAGTTCCCACAGCAGCAGCACAGGTAAAGGCACTGAAACTTAGGGGGTGGCAGAAAAAGTTGGCATCCCAGATGAGTTCAGTGGGAGCTGGCTGCCTTAAGTCCATCTTATCCTCACAAAACTGTGACCCTTAGGATGCATCTATATTCATGTTCTGCGCTAGAGCAGGAGGGCATTTGTGAAGCAAATTCCCTGCCGGCTCCTCCCCAGCACGCCCTGATTCCCTGAGTCACAAAGCCGGTTTGGAGCTCCTCAATTAGCTTGCTTTCAATGAGATTGTTTGAGGCTAAGAAAGCCTGCAGCAGGGAATTTCCTCTCACCCCTCAGCTCCAAACAACAGCTGTCCCCTTTTTTTGAGAAAACCAGCCCTGTTTTGTTTTGTGTTGGGTGTTTTTTGTTGTTTTTTTCTTTCTTTCTTTTTTGGGGGGTGGGGGCCTTTGTGCTGTTTGGATTCTTTCTTAGTAGACCACTTCATCAATGCATTATGCCTAAATGAATGGCCAAGACCGGCACTCTCAGCAATTCTTCCCAACATAAAGTGGTTACTCCTGTAGCATAAACAGCTTTCTAAGAAAACATGACCTGGAAGTTGAACTTGCTTATTACAAGAGGCCTAAATCAATGCTCAAAAAGAGCAACAGCTTCACATTCTGAAAAGTGGCCACTAGGCATCATTTGCACATCTTGTAATAAAACCAAAGTAAAACGCTGTGTGATGTATTTACCAACCTTTTACTGTGGGCAAGGCGTTTCACAACGAGAGAGCTTTATGAGCTACCAATTAAACATTCTGGCTTTCTCCGACATGCACTCTCAGTAGGAGAACCCCAGAAAACAATCCCAGGAGGGGTGGGGGGCCCCCCCCAGCAATGCAGACTCTTTGAAAGCTTCCCGCCAACAATGGGTACATTCTTGAAAAGGGCTCTCTTCCCGGCAGTGCTAAATTCCTCCAAGGGGGAACCTCCAGTGACGGGAACTTTTAGAAGCGGGACACGCTCAGTGAGGTGAAGAACCACAGGGGACAATTTGCTTACAAACACATTAACTCAGTAATTTCTATAATTTCTGTAAAATCTGTAATTTCACTTGAGGCTATGATTTACACAGATCTTCAGCCTTTGCTTCTCAGCTGGACTCATTCCATACAAGCAAATTACAACTATTCAAAGACGAACACTGAATTAGGCACCAAGCCGGGGATATGCGTTACTCTTAAACAAAAGAAATGAAGCCTTTAGATAAATAGATAAATAAGTAGCTAAACAGAAGAAAAGACAGGCAGATGATTTCGATAGGCAGACAAAGATTGCTGCAGAGGGAATTCTTTCCTCTTTGTAGCATGATCATTTAGTCTGATCTTGACTTGACAGGATGGGTGTTACATTATGGTTCCAAATTCACCCCGCTTTTGGGCTTTCTTTTCCTTGACAAACAACCAGGAAAAAAAAAAAAGGCAAAAAAAAAAGACAGAAGAATTTCTCCTAACAGCATTTGACCAGTAATAGCTATGATAACACGACATGCTGTCAAAGGAAACCATCGCATTCCTATACAAAGGCCCGCAAGTGCCTGGAGGGATCTGCCCACATGTCTGCAGCTTCCCTATTAGTGCCCTAGAGCAATCCAAGCAAGCTGCCAGCAAAGGCTCTAACTATATTTGATTAGTTTCAGGCCTTCATTTTTAGCGAGTCATCACCCTCTTAACAGCAGATGATGCCCTCTAGTTGGAATCAATGTGAGTGACCAGCTCACAATAGGCCGGATTAATGATGAAAAATGTGTAGTCAGCCTGGAGGGCTTTGGACATTTATCACCCACTGGGTCTGCCAAGGGGTGGGCTGCCCCCGACTCATCAGGACGACACCCACCCTGCCTTCCAGCGGGCGCTGGCGCTGGGATCCGGCTTAATGAGCCTCGGGTGAGACAAGAGGCGGAGCGCCACGGCTTAGGCATTTCCATCCTGCACTCAAACACAGCCTGAACTGCCCTCCCTTCTTATCACCTATCTTGCAGACAGAGTACAGCAACTACAGCGAATCTCTCCAAATTCAATGTGAAGTTGCATTGGAAAGCAGAGTTTCTTATTCAGAGAGAAAACCCAGACAAACTGCGCTGCAAAATTTCTCTTTGCTAATCCATCCAAGGGAAGCAACTTTTTGACAGGCGAGTGAAGCCTCATTACAATTTCATCAACATAATGAAAGGTGGGCAAGTAGATTTTGTGCCTGGCTCATACATATTCATGTCGATTTTACATACCAGAGGAGTAGTAGCTCATTAAAGTAGCGGAACCTGCATCATACATTATAAACATCTTCCTCTAAACTTCCGATGTCACCGAGGGCTGTCTACAATAGGCTGTGGCATAACTCACGTTAAAATAGAGACGCAGCAGCCACTATGTGAATACTTCCTCAAAAGTCATCCTTCCAGTTGTCATAAAAAGGGTGATGAGAGGTATGAACATGGTAAACAGAAGCTGTAGAGGTGTGGGCAAAAATGTGCCTTTTCATAAACAGCAGCACAGGGAAAATAAAGCGCTGCCGAAATACATCCATCAGAAGCTTCTGCTAGAGGCACAATTAGGAACAATAACCGTACACTGAATTTGGAAAAAAATTCAAATCATAGACCTGAAATTAGGCATAGGGTGGGATGGGAGATGTTCTAGTATGTGAAAAAGACTTAATCATGTGGTTAAACACTTTTCTGTTGAGGCCTGATACCTCTCTATCCATTCTGTATTGATCTATTTTCACAATCTTCAAAGAATGTCCTGTCAAGAATAAAGAATTAACAAAATGGACTTGTTAGCACAACTAATAAGCTTGCTCAAGGCTCATCTCATTTTTACAAGGAAATGAGAGCTTTGTCCTTCATTAAAATACTGTAAGTGCAACCACACTGTTTTGGGGTTTTTTTTAAATTTGTAATTTTATGAGTTCATACAGCCTTGGGAAAAGAAAGCAAGGTTTCCTTATGAAGAATTTACCATCCATTCAAACAGTTTTCAGTGCTTGACAAGGAAACAAATAATTATCTCAATTGACTTTTTAATTTAAAAAGAAAAGTTATACTTTTCTCTATATAAAAGAAAAATTATACTAAAGCCTGCCCATTCAATATGAAATGTCTGTAATCTTGCTTTCCATGGCAATCAGATCCAATAAAGAGCTTTGGTTTGGCAAATGTCCTAAAGACCCCAGAGAAACAGTCATTATGTTTTGAACATTTCAAGAAGATCTCTTCATATTTAAAGAAGTTATTTCCTCTGCTACGCTATGAGAGATACAGCAAATTCCTAAATCATAAATTAAGGTTCAAATTGCTAATCAGGCTTATTAAAAAAAAAAAAACAAACAACAAACTTGCAAGATTAGTAACATTACTAAATTACAAAAGAGCTCGTTCAGCCTAACAGCATCAAAATCTTTAATAGCTCCCTTAAACATCCTCTACTGTTCTCAGCACAGCCTGCTGTGCTGTTTCTCCTGACAGCCATTCCCAATGCAAAAACGAGGGAGGCATGCCCATTGTTTTGGTTTAAATCGCAGCCTCACCTCATTCCAAACCAGGAGCAACATCCCACCACACTACAATGGGATCAGACCTGGGATCAGATTGGGCTCTCCTGGGCCTCCCCTCCCAGGACAGCCACATATTGATGTGCAAATACAAGAAGGGTCCTTGTGTGATCCCACTCCTCCATGTAAAGAACATGCAGAGTGTAAACACTCTGGTAGATTCCATATTGCAGAATATCGTTCTTTACACAGTGATCCATCATCTCCCATCCAGCAGTCCTGATAAATGGTCCTTTTGTTTTCTCACTGCACACTTTAAAATGAAGAATAATCATCTGCAGAATTAGCGCAGCCATTAATTTTGCATGTAACATATAATACTTTGGAATTATTATTTCATGAAAAAAGGGAAACAATAAATTTACTGCAAAATTAAATCAATTACCTAAAATTTTCTCTCTTCTGTTCATTGTTCATTTCATACTATAACAGTTGTTCTCAGATAAGCCTTACAAAATATACTTTGCTAAATTCATGTAATTTGTGAAAATTCCCAAATCCTGCATTCAACTCATTGCTAAGGGCATTAGCACCATCTCCATTTAAGCAAAATCTTAGTCATGTCCACAGATGTGCTTTGAATCATCAGGTTACCATCTTCCAAAGAGGAAAATGTAATTTTACTGCCTTTTTTTAGCACATTTTAGCAGCCACTTTTGTTGGTATCACACTGGAAGAAATTGAAAGATCCACGGGAATTCTGATTAACAGCAACAAGGATTCTTAAAAGAAATTTTGCTTTGTTGCATTCTTTATGATTGTTAACCATAAAGGGACATGGTCATTTTCTGGATCTCCTTAGATTCATCCGAGCACGTGGAATTGTGAGAAACAGACAAGTCTCGTGTGTTTCCATAACTGAGCTTTATAAATTTTCCCTGTTCCCTGCGTCAATTGCTTTGGTCCACATTCTCTTATTCTTCTTTTCCGTGTGATTACTCTGTATTCACACCTATCAGATATTAATATCCACAAAGCACTGATAATCCTTGATTTTACTGAGAATGAGACCACAATGGGGAGATGGCAGCAGTGGGGTTGTGTATCAGCCTTTCCTCTCTGGAGGCCGACGTTCCTGTATGTCTGAGGTCAACGAGTTAACAGATTTGTGATCTCGCCTTAATCCCTAGTGGACATTTAGGGGCATCATGAACCAACTCTACAATTAGCAATTTCCACTCAAGTTGAGACCCAGGACTGAAACATGGTAGTTTACAAGTCAAGGTGAAGGTTGATGAGCTCAGCCATTTTGCAGTAGTTTATATGCTTTTCCTTCAAATCAACTTGTTATGTTTGCTAAATACGTGTGTAAGGAAAAAGGAACTCATAAGCTGTCTCAAAAAACACCTTTTCCAAAGGTGTGAAATTATATTCCAACTCTTTTCCTGCATCCAGAAATCCACGTAGGAAAGTTGCATTGCAAAGGCTCTCACTTTCTTGATTTCATTCTTTTTTCCAAGCACTGTTGGATGAAATTCTCATCGATAGCATCGTTGATCAGTGATGCTTTTTTTCTTTAATTAGAAAAATAATAGATTATTTTAGATAGCAAAATATCAAGTGCCATGCCCAATGCTGAAGACAGGGCAACTGCAGCTGAAAAGTACAGTTTAGCTTTATGGCAAAGTATAATGGGTCTGATCAAAAAGTGCCTTTTGATTTTGGTTTTACAACTTCCACTGGCTAAGTTTGTTCCACTGTAAACTTGATTATTTCTTTGCAGCAAAAGAACGTTTTTGTCAGCACTCTCATTCCCTGGTGGAATGGTGACAAGTTTGGGTTAGTGGTTATTTTTCTCTCCAGTATAATTCCAAAGCATATTAGGGGTTAGTAGCACTATGTAAAGAGCATCCTTAATTAACATTACTACAAGATAAAAACTGCTAAGTCTTGAACCTAAAATGAAAAGCATCAAGGCTTTGGATGAAAGAAGATTGGGGAAGAGACCTGGGAAAGCACAAACCTGGTTCTGTAGTTTCTCTTCACAAATGGATGAGGCCTCCTGACACTCCAACAGAGTCTCTGCCTGGGACACGACCAGGCTCAGCCAACTAAAAGATTGAGGATGTGCAGGAAAGGCAGAATCTGAACATACAACTCAGTTCTGTTAAGAGACCTGAAAAGGAGTTGTGGCCACAGAACTAGACAGGAGATGCTGAGAGAACAGAGGAGCAATAAGGGAAAGCCTATGCTTTTCCCAGGATGAAAGGCAATGCTTTCTCTGATACTTAAAAAAATTTAAAAAAAAAAATCTTATCTGGTTTAGCACAAGGGACTGTGAATCCAGATATGTCCCACACTATTGCTTTTGTTCTAATTCTTTCTTTTCCCTGTTTTTTTTTTTTCTTCCTTTATACATATTCTAATTATTAAGGTTACAATGTTATGAACGGTGCCAAGCTGGCATGCACAAAAAAGAACACTGTGCTTCCTAGAAGGGAATTCTGAAGGTTACCTGAGGTTGTAACTCTGCACCTCACCTATACTTGGTTCCAAGCATCTCATTCATGCCTACCAAGAAGCTAAGGGATAAGCACTATGGTTACACACCTCTACAAAGAACACCTCCTTGGCGTCCAACTTGAAATGGAATCTTTAATCAGAGCTCCATTTTACTTTTTTACTGCCCTTCACAAAGGGAGTGAAACATTTCTATAATTAACTTTACCCTGGAGCAAGCAAGGAAGAGCTGTCCTCATTCACAATAAGACAATAAGAGCTTTTTTTTTTTTTTCAGGAGATCAATACATCTGAGGAATGAAGGATTACTGTTTTTACAGTAAATACCATCCAACTCAAGGCAGGAGGTGGGCAGGACCACCCTACTGCTTTCGGATACTTTTCAGGAGGATGAATACTTTTTTTTTTTTTTTTTTTTTTTTTTTCCTTTT
>VZTA01028428.1:24427-42670 GCA_013398855.1 Mohoua ochrocephala | reverse complement strand
TTTTTTTTTAAGGAGATCAATATATCTGAGGAATAAAGGATTACTATTTTTACAGTAAATACCATCCAGCTCTAGGCAAGAGGAGGGCATTACCACCCTACCACAGTCAGATACTTTTCAGGAGGATGGATACTCCAGGAAAGGTGGTAAAATAAAACTATTTGCTTGGTGTCAGTGCTCTGTTCCCCTTCCTCAACTTATCCCTACTGCACAGTATCTACATAACTGCTAGAAAAGGACAAAAGCAGGGATTGTCCGGCAATTGTCTCCTCTGTCTCCCTTTCCCATGACACCTTCCCTGGTAGGTTTCAGGCAGGGCAAAGACCAAAGGCACATCTGGCAACAACACTCTTTCTTTCTATTCAGATTTGTATCCCTTGAGGATGGGCTTGTGTGCTGTAGCAAACGTGGCCGTGTATCCCTGCTGCACTCTGAGCAGAAATTATGACAGTCTGTCTGAGAAGTAGATAGAATTCTCTCCCTCCCGCTCCCCAGATGAATTGTGAGATAAAAGCTTAAAGGAAAAAAAAGAGGCTAGTAGGTCAGGTTTTGTGTACTCTGCTTTCAGAATGATTATCCTTGTCTTAGGAAATTTCTGGTTGAATAAGCTACAAATCACAGCTCTTTAAGGGAACATTGTATGGCTGGGTAGTCACGCTCCTTAACGTGTTACTTCACCTGCTGCAAATGAAACATAAAGTAGCTTTCAAAGCTGCACAATGACATACATCTTCAGTTTCTAGGACGCTTCATTCCATTTCAAGTTCATCATAAAAGCGTGTTTGTGTTCAATTACTAACCTTTTGCATTTATACTACTACCCTAGAAATGTGTAAAGTGTTTTCTATAATATAAATGGATGATAACAGCTTGGACCTCGTTTATACAAGTTTTGTACTACATGGTCTGATTTAGTTATAAAACTACTTTGAAAAGATTGTGGGGAACAGTTGGTGAAATTGGTTGAACCAATTATAACTTCAATCCCATATTCTTATATTCAAAACACACAAAGTCACCAGTGCTTGAAAACACATTGTACTTGAAAAACAAACTTGAACTATTAATTTTATGTATTTTATTACAGACAAGTAAGTAAATCAAGAAACGGAGAAGCAAAACCCTGAAAAATTCACACTGCACAGAAGAATTTTGCATTTTCTTATGACAGTTATTGGCTTTCTGAAACAATTTGTACATCCAGGAAGAAATAATAGTGACAAGCAGCCCTGAAGCCTTGTAGTGAGAGAAGAAAACAGCCTGTGAGCAACCTTTTTCTGTGTATAAGGTCACTTGCTAATCTAATAGCAAAGATCATGGAATTACTTGCAGCAACAGTAATACCAGTACCTCTCTTTGCTGTTGGTCTATGGGAGCTGGAAAAATAATATTTTTTATGAGAGAGGGGGGAAAAAAGAAGAGAAAATGCCTATAGCTAAGGTACATTTTTATCGACATGAAAACTAGAAAATTCAAAGCCCAAGGCTTGCAATACAGCCACATTTCCCTTTTCCCAGCTCCTCAAAAAAACAGGAACATGAATTATGTGGGAAGGGTTTTTAATTTTTCTTAAAAAATATACTGTTGATAAGATCAATTATGTGAAAAGCCCTTCTGCAATGGGACCCTGTATCTGCCAGGGCTTTGAAGAAGAACTGCCTGCATTTGTTATGTTTTTTCTTACAGAAAGCTCCCTCAAAACTAAGAAGGCTTACAAAACCAGTCCAATTTTCATTGGGTTTGCTACCAGAACAAGTAATTTTTAAAACCCAGCAAAACTTGGATGACTAAATAAGCAGGCTAGACATAAAAGGAGGTTTCAAACAATGTCCCCTTATTAACTGTGTCTGCAAGAGCAAGTCGTTTTTTTCAGACTTGCTTAATGTTGCCACGAACAGGCAGGACAAAGCAAAAGAGGAACCTTCTGCCACATCACTCCCTCACCAGCTATTAAAACTCATCATATCTGTTGCAGCTTTATTCAGGAAGGTTTCAATTTTATCCTAACCAGGACCCCTCACAGAAGTGTGAGGGCAGCAGATCCTGACCACGTGCTTGAGAGCCCAGAGAGGGCGGCAGTGTCGGCAGGAGAGGTGTCCTGGCAGCTGCTGCCAGCTGGGTCATTTTCAGTCTGTTGCCTCCACCTACGCAACGTCAGCCTGGGAAAAATAAAGGTAAGAGCACTCGTGGTTAAGTTGTCTTTGGAGAAGGCAAAGTGTCCTGGATAGGAAAATGTGAAACGTCAACACCAAAGGAGGAAGTTTTACATCAGATCCGGTGTCACAACATTAGACCAACAACAATTATGTGTGAAATCCAAGCTCCACTGGCAAAAAAACCTACATACTTTAGGGGGAACAAGATTTTGCCTAGAGACAAAAGTTAGTAAAAGTACTACTACTATTATTAAAAATAAACACTATCAACTTTTTATGGTCAAAGATAATAAAACCAGCCGGCAACACGCAGAGACTGCAGAGCAAGAAATGTTTGGTACTGCTACCTAATCTGACTTCTTGAATATCCAGACAGATGAGCTATAGCTTCTTTTCTTCCCTTAACTGAAGTATCCAAAGGTATGATAAATAGGTTTAGTTAAAGAGTTAAAAAGCTCCTGTGGACACACTTAAATCACTCTGAACAAAGTTTATTTGGACTTGACAGAAGTAATTACATATAAATTAATCTAAATCTACACATGAGAACTAGACCTCAGACGATCCACACTGAGATGCACCAGTTTATACAAAATCACTGAGAAATTTTGTGGGTAAACAAAATACTTGTTTGGACACACAAGAATTTGTGAGAAAGGTATACGTTAGACTACTTTAGTTCTTAAGGCATTAGGCATGATTTTAAACCTTTGCAACAGTAAAGTAATTTACACTATTTTAATAGTCTGATATCTTCTTATACTCTAAAGAATTTAAAACATCTACAGTCCTTTATTGTAGCTTATGAGAAGTAGTCTAGCTCACAATTTTACTAGACAAATTTGTATATTCTAAATATACTATTACCTTAATTTTGGCCTCATTCAGGTCATTGAAAATCTGTAATATTGTTATCCTTTGTTTTTCATTAACACAAAATCTTTGGTATTTAAATTCTACAATCCCCTTGTCTAATGAAATCTTACAGACTCCTGGAAGAATTTATTTGGCAACAACATAGTACAACGGCACAAAGCAGCCTTCTTCTTTTCAGGCAAACCAAGTTCATGATGCAATTTCATCTTCATCATTATATTGCCTCACATTTGGGCACGTCCACACATAGGCACGATTCAGAACGCATTCTGTAATTCCAACATGTCATTTTGCATATAAAAGAAAATTATAGCATGCATTATTGATAAGGGGAAGTCAGAATTATGTTTCAAATATCAGTGGCTCTACTTACTGATTATTAATCCCATAATTGAGCTCAGAAGAGGAAGAAAAATTTGGTACAGTTTTGATGACTGATCTTCAGTTGGCTTTTGGTCTTCCCAGTAAATTATAAAAGAATACAGTTATGTTTCAGTTTCAATATTAGTCCTTTTCACACTCATTACAGATAGAAACTATTGCCATGCCAGAGGTTTTGCTGTTGGAACTATGAACTTAATTGTTAATTGAAGTAAACACTATTGAAGTTGTAAACACAAAGTCACTCTCCTCTGCAGGCTCAACTAAAACCCATAAGGGTCTGCAGTTTAGGGACTTCAGGTGCACTTTTTCCAGGCGAACTATCTAGCTGATACTCTAAGTACAAAATGCACAAAATTGTAAAAGTCTTCATTTGTAGGTCATATTCTAAAACAGATTTTAAACCGTTAATGTGCTCCTAACTTTGTACTCATGAGGCACTACCTTCGTGCACTGTAAACAAAACAAATCATTATATAAACCTCTTTAATAAAGCACTGCCCTAGAGGAATTTAGAAAAAAAAAGAACTCTTACAAACACTGTACAATTGCACAGTTCCAGCTTTATGATTTAGTACTGTAACCAACATTCTAAACATCTCTGATAGCATTTTTATAGTCTTTCACATGAAAATTCCCACAATAACGAAGATGATGATGACATAGGTCATTTTCCCCCTTCTGTATCAAAAGGCTGATACAGAGTTTTGTCGGTGAACAAAATGCAACAGGTTCAGTATTTACTGACAAAAATGTTTCAGGCTAATACACTATGAGATCTGATGGACAGTGAAACAAATATTGCCATCTGGTATGAATAATGCAGACTCATCACCAAAAATAATATAGGGTGTATACAGGACAAGAAGAAGCTATCTTCAGTGACCATGCTGCTTCCACACTTCGCTAGCTTTAGAGCCATCATTGATGGCTGCTTTTTTGGGGGTTTTTTTAGACCTTTCAGGAAATTAAAATCTCCATGCTTTCCAAGCATGGAAAGAAAGAAAGAAAGCAAGCTAAATTACTTGCTGATTTTAGATTTTGCAAAGCAGGCTGATGTAAGCAGGAAGTTAAAAATACACACTTGACAATTAATGCCATTGTCTCTTGAGATGCAGGTGTGTTGTCCCGTGATATGGATACCTCTAGAGTAATTATTCCTTACACCAACCTTAACGAACAGGATGGTAATTACCTATAGGCATTCCAGGCACAGGGCTGTTCAGACAGATTTAATGCAGTTCACTGTAACAAGTCCACAAAGAGTAGCCCTCTAGAACAGCAGTTATCCTTAGATCACGAGTTAAGGATCACAGTCATAAAGGATTAAAAGAAAATTGACAGGATCTCTGCTAGAGATTGCATAACCAATCATGGTTACTAGATTTCAACATTTAATCTATATAAATAGGAAATTTTAGCAAGGTTTCTTACTCTGCAATTACTTGCAAAAGGTAACTATTCCTACTAATCTTTATTTACACAAGACACCACCGAAAAAACCCCACCTCTCTGAGTTTCAGAGGTACTGCTTTACGTGGGAGACAGGAAGGTGAAGAAAGTGTGAAGGCTGTACTTTGTGGTACCACTGCCGACCCAGCCCAGTCTGCAAGCTGCTGGCTTTGCAACCCAAGGGTCACCAACACAGATGTGCATCCTCTCCCCCAACAACAGGGAAGCTGCATCCAGCATCACTTTGAGTTCTTGCCTCAGCTGTGGTCTTCCTCATGGCCATCACCTCTGGAGGACTGAGGAGGTTTCCCACAGGAAACCCCAGTGCACAGCCACTGCGCTGTGGCTGGTTCTGTTCAGCTCCTGCCTCCAGAGCCGTTCTGCCCTGGGCTTTGATCTCAGATCTCACCGTTTTGAGCAAGGCTATGTTTGCATGGGAGTCTTCCAAGGAAAATACAGGTGCACCAGGAAACGGTTTCATGGTTCAAAGCTGACGCTACTCCTCCTCAGGGACAGATGTGAAGCCTGTTAAAAGCAGGGGATTTCTTTCTCCCATGAACTTCAATAGAGCCTGAACCAGAGCCAATGTGGTGTTCAGTCTACACCCCAGGGCTGGAGGGAGGCAGCACTGCACTGCTACGAGCCCTGGGGGTTTTGGTCAAGTCCTCTTGTTATTGTAGCATTTGTTCTCAGGATCCAAATTCCAATTTACCTAACCACCATCTGCCTTCCTAAGAAAGAATCTCCTACAGGTTCAATTTATTAAGTAGGCATATTTACTTCCTGTGCGATGTTGGTGCTATTAAAGAATTATCTTTCACTCTGAAGACATACAACTTCATTGTGAAGGACAGTTGAAGCTTCTTCCAGAAAAAAAGCAGGACACTGACCAGAGCACAGTATGGCAACAAAAGCAAAAGCAGAAAATGTCAAAAGCAGAATAAGGACACTAGGTTTAAGATGTTTATGACAAAAACTGAGCTTGGATCCATTTCAAGAAAAATATGAATGCTTCTGCAGTACTTCAACTCCTCTTCTTTCCTATAGGCCCTACCAGGATACATTTCATCAACTTTGCATGTAATTAATGCTTAGACATTCAATTAAGTCTTTTTACAAGCATCAACTGTCATAAAGCACACAAAATGACCCGTTTGATAAAATGAAAAATCCTATACCAGCAAAGTCCAGCAAGCTGGAAGCAGAAGCTTCATCTCAACTGATGTTTCAATCTGGGACTTTTGAGCCTCAAGAAAATTCAACACATCACTCATGTTGGCAGTGGCCTGAAAAGGTTAACGAAGACCAGTCATCCCTGCCCACCCTCGCTGGCACTTTTGATGCTGTCAATCTTCTCGGAGTGTACTACAGCAAATGCTCCCTTACTTTCCCCCCCTACACCACAGAGGGGTTCTGGATACAGCTCTGTACCATTCACTCATGAGGGATCTCAGCCTGGGCGGGCTCCCCACCCCCCTGTGCTGTGCCACATCTCCTCACAAACGCTCTCCTTACACATTCATTGCCCAGAAGCCTGCCTCTAAATTCTGTGCCATATCTCATGCACCGAGCAGAGATTCCCATGGAGTCCACCTCAGCTGCTTTCAGGACTTCTGTCCAGGGCCTGCCTGTGTACAGACGATGATCACAGCACAACGAAGTTTCCCGTACACCAGGCAAAATCTGGAGAGACATACTGTTTTGATTCTCCCCTTAAATCTATTTTGATAAATTATTCAGTGCTCAAGTACTGTTCTGGCTTAATTAATTTAATTAAATCATTACACTGAACAGCTATAAGAGCCTGAATACATCTGCATGAGTTTAATATCCCCTACACTAGCTCGGGGATATTCTGTTCTGAGGAAAACATTGCCCTCCAGCAAAAGGAAGAACAGTATCACTTAATCTCAGCAGCAGCCTGGTGGTGCTGGTTTAGTCCATGGCTTCTCTGGTGTATTGCTGTGCATAAACCCTCTCTTAATTAGAGCCAACCATGAACAGAAATAAACGCACACAACCCACCCACCCACCCACCCAGCTCCCGGGAACATTAGAGGTGATATCCAAACCATGATGAACCTCCACAGTAAATGGGAAAATTAAGTGCACTTTCTCCCAGGACTCCCACCTCTGGGTGGGCTTTGCCAGGGCCAGGCTGCAGTTCATACTCTCTTAGGCAACGGACACAGAGATACAGGGAATTTAAAAAAACCATACTAATGTTCTTGCCTTCACATAAGGACACATTCCCACAAGCAGAAAATATAAGCCCAGTGTGTATTTCCTTAAATTAATTTCCTTTCTTTTTCCCACAAAACATTCCTTTTTCTACATCAGCACCTCCAGGATAGTTCAGGACCTTTGTTCTCGAGTTTCTGGACCTTAAAATCCGTCCTTTCCCGTTTTGCACCTCTGATGAATGTTCAACAACCTAAACAAGCCTCCTAAACTCATGTCATTTTGCTCTTTGCATTCTGCCCTACTCAGAGCTTCTGGGATCCTCTCCTGGTTTACACATCCCTTTAAAAGTAACTCTGAAAACCCCCTATTAGTCACAATTCACACGAAACATGAAAACAGGCACCATTCTTCATGAAACATGACTGTCGCTGTGTTAGAATGGCTCCAGCATATACAAAAATGACAGACCAAAGGCTCATGTGATACACAAACTTCTTTTTTCAAGTTTCAGATAAATACATTAAGAAGTTATGCCAATGGACTGGACAGAGTGTGACTGTTTTTCCACGCTGAAAGGTGTGGAGCATTTCTAAAGACAGACAGAGGCTATCAGCAGATTTACAGCAGGGCTGGCAAAACTGACCTCCCAGTGAACGACCTCACTGGATGGACAAGGTAGTTTAAGCCTGCACAAGAACCCTAAAAGCAGCTGTGTAATGTTACAAATACTTTGCAATCCAGATTGACCTCAGCTGAAGCAGTATCAAACACAAAGCCCATAGTGCCAAACAATATGTACAATTAGTCAGAATTCATAGGTTGTACACAGATTGCTCAACTTTCCTATGGAACAGGAATAGAAACTCAATTAATTTTCATGCAACAGGCATTACAAAATGGGAAAAAGCACCTCTTCACACACCTAATGCGAAGGGAGGATATCTTTAGGGAGACTGGCCAACTGTAATGAAGCTGGTAAGGTTCCTAAACAGATGTGACTTGACGTCTTCTGAAGGATTTAAACCACTGCTAGGGTTGGTGATAATCTGGGGAACTCTGTTTTCTTTGTCTGCAGTATGACTCTTTCCTACTATAATTATTTAAAGTTTGCATATTTCATTGCACAGAGGATCCAAATCACCACTGGATGGGAAAAGCACATGTTATGAATGCATGAAAAGCCAAGGAGTGAAAAACCTCATATCCCCAATCTCCTAAACTAACTTAATTTCTGCACCAAATTTCTTTGCGGTATTTCGTTCCTGTGGCCAAGATTTCTCCTTTAGGCATCTGAACTAACTAATTTCTTGGAAACAGAACTACAATGAAATCTCAGAAATGCATTCCTGAAAGATGTTTAAAAATTATTTCAGCTACTGTTCTCTCTCTCCTCTCCTGTATGTTTTTCTTGCCCATTCGCTGGCTTACACTTGAAGCTGTACTTCAGCTAAACATTAGTAACCTGTAGTCCTGATGCAAGGCAAATCACATATCCCCTGTACGTGCTCAGTAACTTTCTAGACACAACAACAAAAAAAGAATTCAAATTAATTCACTGCATAAATAAATCTAAAAATCAAACAGCATTGATAAAGCACTATTGATAAGAAATCTGTCAAGGCAAAGAGGAGGAGGCTGGCAAAAGAGCTCTGCAAACTGCTTGCCAGTGGCAACCGTGGACTGCCAGCAGTGACACTACACAGGTGAATAGGTGTCCCTTTCCATCAAGAGCACGTTGAAGAATTGGGACTGCTGTAATTTGGAAAAAGAATACTGTGATTTAGTCACCAGGTAAACATCACACATACCTTGAAGAAAAGAAAAAAAAAAAAGTCACTCATCAAAGGTTTAACAGATTGCCCTGAGCTACAGCTTACAGAGTGAACAATCCTTATCAAGTTGCAGCTTTGAACTGGGTTGCTGCTAAAACAAAGCTCTGTTGCTGGAAAGCCATCAGAGAGTCACCCTTTTGTGGTGCTGCATCCTCCTTACAAGTCGTTTGCTAGTAAACATAAGATTAAATGTTCGCTCTAGATCTCATCAACACTAAACACAAGGCTGAAACGCCCGTGGCTCACTTCCAGGCAGCAAATTAGGGAGTAATCGGTGGTGTAACTCCAAACAAGGCCTGATGCTTTTATCGACTGCATCACCATCTCATGCAAAACCTAATGTTCAGTCAATAGCTCTCCTTGGAGGGGAGCCACTAACTCAGTGTTCCTGTCAGTATCCCTTATCTCATTACAAATGGACTGCAGTTAGAACAGCTCTATCTCCTCAGCACAGTCGCCTCAGCTGCAACTTTCAGCACGGGCTGACCTACACAGGCTGCTGTTCTGAAGCTGTCACAGCCTGCTCCTTCTAAAAATTCCCCTTCTACTACTCTTCCTACTCTATTTTTGTGCAAAATATACAGTCATTCAAAACCACCACTTCAGTAACACCAAGGGAAAATTACAGTTTCAAACCCGCTAGAAACATCCAGTTTGGATGGACAGTTCACACAAATTATAAGCAAAGCAGCTACTGATCCAGTTTGCAGAAGCTGAAATAGGGAGAATCAGCAAGGTATGCATTTTGGTTTGCTTTGTAACGGCATGGTATACGGTATATATGGTATGGGTAAAGCCAACCACACGGAACTGCCATATATAAAATGCCATACACTTTTAGCTGCCTCCCAGCCACAAAAGCATGTCTCAAATGGCATAGGCTAAATGTGATTTCAAATAAGGACGAGATTCAAAGGTGGAAGTACGTATCACAGTGTTGAGCATTTCTTTGGCTGATGTTTGGTATTCCCACAGGTAGAAGCTATTGCCCTGCTTTAGGGGAAGGTCTGCCCTTAAACTAAGTGAAGGAAAACAGGAGTCAGAGTGGATGGGACAAAGTATAAGCAAAAAGCTTTTTAAAACAACCCTTTGTCCACTCTCCACAAGACTTTTTTTTTTTTTCCCCCCTTTTCTTTTTGTTTTACCACTGCTGGAATCCATTTCCCTCCACTAAGAAGATAACACAGAACTGCCTCACAAAGACTGGCACTTAGGTCTTTTCTTTCAACAAATAAACAGGAGTTGCAAATTCCTTTCAAAACAGAAAGAGAAGCAAAGGTGTTTACAAAAGTGAGACGAGTAACTTACCCCAGCTTAGGCCAAGAGAACTCAGCTTTGGAGTTCTCACATGGGAGGCAGGAGTCCTCTGCGGTGCCCCTGAGGAGAGATTTCAAACCTGCAGCTGAGCTGCAGAGGGGATGTAGGAACTTGCCTATTCCACCCCCCACCCCAAATGGATGATTAAAAAATCCCTAATGTCCAGGGAAAAGACCAAAATCTGGTGATGAAGCTAAGAAGTCTTCTGTAGAGAAGCCAAATGTAGTCAAACAGCTAAAAATTTCCAAAGTATTGAAGGTACCTTGGAAGTTTTAACTGTGAGTTTTACTGTGTAATCACATGGCTTTGAGAATGAAAATGTAATTCAGCGACTAACAAGCTTTACTGATCTTTTTCTACCTGTAATGGTGACAGGTACAAAGGAAAGCGCTCGTATTAGAGCACTCTAGTGAAGAAGCAGACACAACAGGGATAAAACAGGAGAAGAAAAAGTACGATGAGTCTCTTACAATCAATGAGTATTTTCCACTAATCCTACTGGGGCTTATGAATACTCACTGCTGGGAAAGTAAAATCATGGTGAATCATCAGAGAATCAAAAGCTACTGAGTTTGTTGTACGGAGCCCTATTTTGCAATATGTGTAATTATACCATGTTACTGGCTCATCAGGAAGAAAAACAAAAAAAAATTTTAGAAAGACACAAGAATTAATTTGGAAAATTCCATACCATCTCTGCCTTGTTAAACATTACTGAAACTTAGAGATTAGTCAGTGAAAAGGCTGAGTAGAAATGACTACCTAAATATTATGAACTAGTATTTTAACAAAGAAAGAAAGCAGTATTGGCTGTGGAGATTTCCTAATAAACTCAGTGAACCTGGGAAGTGAAGTTCATTTGCTGAATTATGATTTCAATTCAGGCCAAAGATATAGTGGCCTCTCTTCTCCTAAAGCTGACCAGAAACAAAGGCAGAAGAACACAGACCAATTAAGCAATTCAGAAAGCACAACAGACTCAATTTCTGCCCTTTCCCAATGTTTGTGTGCTGTCAGATTACTTTTTCAGGTAATATAACATTCCCCTCATGTGCATTCTGTGCCACTACACTTGCAACATGAATAAGAAAGGAAGATAACAAACTTATCAGACTTTCAACTCAGCAGGACATTTATTTAAAAACAAAGGATGAGAGGCAAGAAAAGAGCAAAGCAGAGGGAAATCGGAGATGGCAGAGGCAGGTTCAGCGCCCAAGCTCCCAGAACTGATACCCAGCCACAGCTGGGCTGAACAGAGTTTATGACATGCTCAGTCAGCCTCACACTGAGATGTCTGTGGGAAATCACCACTTAATAAAGTGAGTAAGTGTGAAATATTTTGTGATACTGATAGCAAAGTAACTGTGTAACTTGCCTTTCTGTGTTTATACTATTGTTTTCTACTTTAATGGCTAAGACTTCACATCAGCCCAGTTTCCCTGTCACTTGGATAATGAAGATTTAAAAAAGGATATTGTTCATTATCATAATTCTCTCTTGTTTACCACAAAATTGGTGAAAAAAAGATGAAAAGAGATGCTTTCTGCACAGCACAGTCTAATATAGTCCCTTGTCCTCTACTCATTAGATAGTGAAAAATTATAATCTCTATTTTACCATTAAGCAATCAGAATACAAGAGTGACAAGTCAAAGCCTGAGAATCATGAAAAGGTCTGAAATAAACAAAGGAACTGACATCTAAACTACCTTGTTACCTGATATATACAAGCTAGTGATCCTGAGACACTCATACCAGTGCAAAGTACCTTGAGAGCAAGACGGACATGTCTTTCTGGGTAGCTAAGCAAAACATTTCCTCCATCAGGCTTAGTGCAAATGCACCAAGGTTAATCCTGTTTTGCTCCATAATGCACATACTGTTTTCATCATGCTGTTATAGATATTAAAAAATCTTGCTTTTCCGTTTAGTGACAAATTTCTAATCTGCAAAGCACTGAAATATCTTTCTCTAAAGGACAAGGCTATGGACATTCAGATTTCTCTGACATAAACCTCTATTAAACTTGCCTAATCAACAGAACAATAGAAAATCTAAAGGCCATTTTCAGAAACCCAACCAAGTCAGTCAGGAATACTTGGCATGTTATCTACATATGAATACACCACTCTGTTCTGATGAGTATAGGGGTTTGTAGAAAGCTAAGCACAAGGCTGCTGCAGTAAATGTAAGAAGGATTTCAAAATTCAATTTAAAAAGCCTGAAACATCCATACCATTTAGTGTCTAAACCACTACCAATTAAACAACAACAACAAGCCAGGAAAAGTTTATCTCCAAATACTTTTAAAACTACACATGCAAAACAAAGGGGTTTTTTTCAGTCTACTGATGTCTGTTTCTACCACAATATAAATCAAACAAATTTTAAATAAAAGAGCATCATAATCAGTACATCTTGTAATTATTTTACTTGAAGGGTTTTTTTTATGAAAAATAATCTGGTGCTAAAAAATGAAAAAAAAAAAGAAAACAAAAAAGTAAATGTGATTATCTTCTTTTGATATCATTGTGCAATAACGCTGTGTTAGAATAAGTAATTATTTGATCTCCCTGGCTGGATAGAGCAAAACTCAAATCCTTCCCAAAGACGAAATGCCAGAGAGCCCAAAATACCTCTGTCATGAGTTTTCTGGCCTCTCATCTGCAAACTTATCTTTTCAAGGTCAGTTTTCTGACACTTATCTGATGAGGAGCTTCTCATGCACATTCTGCGGCCTTGGCTATTTCTACCCAAATTATTTATTAGCTCCCACACACTGTGAAGAAAAACAACTTTATAACAAAACAGCGTTATGAAAACTATTGGAGGCACCATTTCCCTCCAGAGCAATACTTCCAATATTGCAGGAACGTACTTGTTGTGCTCACAGGGATCCCTGTGTTTGAAGGCAGGTATTGAAGGCTGGTTTCGCTTTCTGAGGCTCTGTTAAGAACCTGGCTAGCTCACAGAAAAATTGAAATCTGAAGGGTCACCATTAATTTTGGAGTCATACTGCTGACTAAAAATGAACAGTATGTTATTATATTATAAATGACTGTTGAGATTTGCTGTGATCACAAGAGATAGGGGAAAGCATCTAGATTTGAGAATAATTCCTCTCGTTCTCACTCTCTGTGGGTTTTCTTTTCTATATACAGGCAGATTAAAAAACTGAAAGATCTTCTGTGACCTACAAAAACTGGCAAGATAACTTAAGGCAAGTACATTATTAAACAACAGTTAACTTTAAAAAAAAAAAAAAAACAAAAAAACCAGAACAAACAAAAGGCACCTTTGAGCAGCTATCCCAGATGATGTAGATAGAAAAAATGTTTTATTGAATTTTTGCTGCCTTGCTTCTAAACCCTTCAAATTTACTCTTACTATATATGCATAGGTTAGGAACGTTTCGTGCTCAGAGATTTCTTTCTTATGAAGCCTCTATTTTCAATTTTCAAGAGAATTAGAATTGTAGGAAGAAAAGCTTTCTCCTGCTGAGACATTCACCTGCAGCACAATTTCCAGCAGTAGTAAAATGATGCTTCCTAACACATCAGATGAGTTACAATATAAATGTTTTAGAGACAGAGATGGCTGTTACTTTGGCTGATAGTATCATGGAGGAGGGTTCTTTGAAACAAATAAATTTAAAAAAACCACCCAACAATCCTATAAAAAATTGTCTCGTTCCTTTTCAAACCAAATAAAGAAAATTATGCACGTGGCTGCCAGGAGAAAAAACCTCCTTTCTGAAACTGGAATTAATGACAGGGAGGGCACTTTTAAACCAAAGTCACACCAGGTAATATGCATCTGCAATGAACAAGCAATAAACAAGTAACCAGTAATCTTTTCCTTTGAAATCTATGACTTTTGTGAGAAAGCAGCTTGTCACACACGCAGCTTACCTTTTTTCTTAAGGTGTTTGCCTCAAGTCCTGCTAATGAACTGAGCAACTGTTAATTCAAAATTAATGATTTAAAGTATTTCAAGAGCCAAGGGAAGCACTGAGACGAACAATAACACAGATGATCTTAGAAACTAAAGGTGTTCCTTTGAGAGCCTGCAAACTCATTTGTAGGAGCTACAGCGTGCTGAATGAGTGAAGATGAAAATGAAAGGTCTTGAATGTTCTGATTACTTCAAAAACTTGTAACTGTATATGTAATCTGTCTTAGGAAAAGATGCATTGAAGAAAAAAGGTGCAGATCTGTGTTTCAAGCAGTGTTTCGTGACACCTGAAGGCTAAGAGCATGTCTAACGTGGAGATTGTACTGAGACACTAAACAATTGATGCACAATTTGTAAGGATGGCAATTTTGCCTGTCAGTTAAGAAGAGAAGTGTTACAAGCCCTATTTCAGTTTGGGAAACCTTACAGAATCCCTATGTATCTTACTTTTCAAATTATTTATAAGCTTACACCAAAACTCATTAGGGCTAATTCTTTTGAGACACCAACTGCCCAGTTCTCAGTAGTTCGACCATCTAAAGCTTCCCTAGACTATTTAGCAATTCCAGAACGATGCTCAAATTAAGCACCCACAAATGGCAATTATGAAACTCTGCCATTTTTTTCAGTTCTGTTTACAAGTATGGCCATTAAAGCACACACCCAATCTTTAATAAAATTGCCTGGATAATAACAGAGTAGCATTCCCCCACCGTTTTGAGAAAAACAATTATTTACACTGTACATGCTGAAAAAAAAAGTCTACTTAATGTAACAGAAATTAATATTTAAGAAACACTGTCAATCAGAAATCTGAACTTTCACCTGAAGATGTATGGAGATCATTAAGTCTGAACAAATGTACGCCTCGAATAATTTGGTAATAATAGGGCGTTCTGTACCTTGTCTGTAAAATCCTCTTTTTTTCTGCATCACATCTAGCTGCAAGAGCGCTGCGGATCTAATTGAGGTGAAAGACTGCATAATGCTACCATTTTGAAAACTAGAAACTGCTGTTTGCCTCACGTTTTCCATCTCCTTTTACTTTAACCTTGGAAGCCTCTTGAAAATGCAGCACAAAAGCTTTCAGAACTGCTAACAGTCATTTCCACATGGCTCAGTCCACAATGTCAGTTTACTCTGTCTCGTTACCTGACATCTCCACTCTATTCAGGGTTCATCAAACACAGCCACTCTCCTGATTAATGGCTAATTTATTATTTGCCTTGCAAATGTTTATCTGCTGGGAGATGAAGTAAATATACTTCAGCTCTGACAAGCACCATGACCACTCTCTCCCTGCCTGATGGAATGGTCAGTTGATGGTGTCCCAGAGGAGTCGTGCCCTGCCTTAGGTTTCTCAGACAGCCTTTTGAAAGGCAAAGTATCTATTTTTAATGAGCACGGTGCAAAATCAATTAGCTGGTGGCTTAGGAAAAAAGAAATTAATAATCATACTTATTTGGCATTTTCATGAGACCCACTGAAAAGAAACTTCCATATTAATTGCATGCATTGGTATTTTTATGCAGGATGATGAACCATTTGTTTAAAATAAAAATACAAAACAAGTCCCTATATTGCTACATCAGAGTCTTTCACAGCACCAACCTGAAAAACGCCGCAGCGTAGCCAAAAAAAAAAAGCACTCAAGGAAAATATAATTTCAGAAAAAAACAGAAAAAGGGAAGATAAGTGTATGATGTAATTCTCTAATGCCATTCAGCTGGGTGACAGCCAACTTCATGTGTCATACAGTATCTCTACTGCACCAGGCAATTCTAGGTGGAACTTGTTATGAAATTTTCCTTGTACCTGGAAACTAACAGGTCACAAAATCATGACCTCTACTCGTAGAGATTTTTCTAAGCTCCCCAATACAACCTTATCTTGGTGGGGAGGAACACTGAATATTCAAGAATCAAAAAACAAAAGAAACTTGAACTTCCACAAACAACAGTGTCATTAGACAATGCTGAAGAAAAGACAGATAAGAAAAATACAGATAGCAAACAAATACACTATACAGAAAACTACAAAGAACCTGCATGTATGTAAAATGTGTAGGAAAAAGAGGAATAGAAAATAGAAAGGAACTGATATATCAAAGCAAGTTAGTTACCACATGAAAAGAGGTCAAAAAGTGAAAATAAGAGAAAAAGGGACCTAAACCGAGGAAAATTAGCATGTGTGTCCTTCATACCATACACTACCTACAACTGTGTAAATATGTCTTGTACAAGGTAGAGAAAGTAACCAGCACTGGAATTTCAGTAGGTGTGGAAGGCGCAAACACTCCAGCCATGGGGTTCGAGTAACTGTGCCACTTTGCCTAAAAAGCATTCAGACTGGCAATTCCTCATTGCAAAGGCCTTCTGCACCTTTTTTTCCAGTGATTATATGCGGAGATCATATGTGTGAGAGGCACCATTCACATTCTGTTAGTGCGTTCATAAACTCGTCTTCGGAGCAGCACAACTTTGTTGAACTACTGACCACTACTTCATTTTATTCTTAATCCACTAAAGGCAGGACCAGAGATACAGGCCTGTGGGAAAGAACAGGACAGCTCCCAAAATGACTGCCTCCATTTCCTCTCCTTGTTTCAGAGCTGGTGGCATGCAGGGAGCTGAGTGCTCTGCCCTCTCCTGTGCTTGCTGCGGGAGATCTTGGGAAACACACCAGAGAAAAGTCTCAGCAGGATGTATATTCCAGGTAAAAGTTTGAAGTAAATGTAAGTGTACTGTCAAAACAATGATTGAGGTTTGAAGAGAGTACCTCTAAAACACTCTTGGAAAAGGTCTGCTCAATCTAGAGCTTCTAGAAGTGGCAAGAAAAGCAGTAAAGAGGAGATGATTGCAGATAAGCCATATGTGCTCTGTGCTGTAAATCTAACGTTTAAGTCATTTCTCGGGTCTCTTCTTTCCTGATAGCCCCATTCTCGCCTCAGCTTCCAGAAGAAAGAGGAGTGACAGCTGCTAATGTAATGCACAACTGGATTCACCAGTTCTCAGCATGCACCACTGAAATCTTAAGTTTTATCTGTGATTTCACATGAGTAGGTCAAAGCTTTTCGTAGAATGATTTGTAACTATTACAAGATATTAATTCACAAAAAGTACACAGGAGATCTGTGTAGTGTAAAATAAGGTTTTGAAGATGTAAAGTTTAGCTTAGTCTGTGTGTTCTGGCCTGGCAGGTTAAATATGTAACACAAAGTCCACATTCCCAGCTGCCATCTGATTAACTGTCGGGGTAGTCAGAAGGAATGCCAAGAGGACTCCTGAAAGAGCTCAGCATACATTTCAGAACATCGCTCCCCTCTCCATGTTGAAGTTTTGCAGAAAAGCTCACTTCTTTTCAGGGAGAACCACATGAAAATACAGTCCCTTGATGTTAATTCCCAACTAGATTGCCAGTGACTTCTGGCAACAGTCAATAACTTTCCCAGAGCTAATTTCTGCGTGGACTGAGGAATACACAGCACAGTTTATGTCAGAGTAGGAGGCAGGACACTCTGGCCTTGTTATTCAGACATCATATATGTAACTAGTCCTGACAACTGCTGATTATATCTTTTTTAAAGTGCTGCTGCCTTTTTCTGTTTGCCAGTTATCCTCTGGTGTATATGCCAATGCAGACAATGTCCCATCACTGTAATTGTCACTCAACTGTCTGTCAGTGATGAGAAGAAGAGGGTGACAGCCTTGACATCCCACCAATCATCCCTCTGGAAAATTGATATCGTCCTCCCCAGTAAACAACAGCTAAAGAATCGACCAGCCTTGCCGGTACGTCCCTGAACAATCAGCTTCCATTAAGGGCAGAAGCCACACATTTATCCCCCCGTACTCCAATCAATAGTGCGCTGACTTGTTCTGCCTCCGAGCACGCGGCTGCTCAAGGTCTCCATTTAGCACAGCCTACCTTTCAAACACTTTCCAGGTCTTTCAAACTTAAATGTAGGAAGCAGCTTCTGGGGTCTTTGTAAAGTCCTCTATTTCAATTTTAAAATAGCTTACTCCCATCAATTTCACTTATTTACTTCAGTTCACACAAGGTTTATTTTCCCGATTATATTATTTTTCTTTA
>VZTA01028428.1:1354-24343 GCA_013398855.1 Mohoua ochrocephala | reverse complement strand
TTCTTTAACCACAGTATACAAAACCACTACATCTTTTTACTACTTATCCCTTATACACTCACATTTATATATAGAGGTGCTTTAGAGGAAACAGATGCATATTGTGCAAAAACTGACCTTATTTAAAATGAACTACCACACGTATACACACTAAAAATGCTGTCTGGCAATCAGAACAGTTTGTTAAACACGAAGTCCACAGACATTTATACATCACCCAGTAACCTAAAACTGTAGACAATTAGTCTGGTAGAACAGTGAAATGATTACAAGCTGGCACATACAATCTTTCAAGACAAGAGAACCAGTTATTCACAACTCATGGGACATGAATCTTTCGAGACAAAAGTCCTGAACACAGGAGGAAGAAAATATTGATGTGGAAGCTCACTTCGCAACTCACAAAAAAAAAATAAAAAATCTCCAAGTGCAGTTGTAGATTATTACTTCACTTTACTACTCGGAACGAGGAGCTAAGGCAGCAGCTGTTATTGTTTTGCTCATAACCAACTCTTCCATACACAAGTCACCTAGAAATCACCCGGGGCTAGTACAGTATCAAATCTCCTACACGCAGCACTGTCCACTACCTTAACATTCCTAAGGCCCTCCATTTCTACCTCTGTAACTGGACTGTCCCTTGTGACTTTTCATCAGCACACACCCCAAGGATACTGAGGCAGTACTTCTCCTACTACCCCAACTGTTCTTCTACTCATAGCCCTGCCCTGGCAGACTCTGACCACTGTCACAGGGGGTTCTGTGGCACAGGCTGGTACAGATGCCTGGATCACTCTGCCTCTTGGCTTTTAGCTTGCAAGGCCAGGCAAAGGGATCTTCACCAAGAAGTGCTTGGGGAAACCACCTGGTGCATCGCAGAGGACACTAGTCCAAGGACATACTTTACTACTTTTCACAGGCAGCCACCAGGAAAAGGTCTTTTTTTGTTGTCCTCAGTTTATTGGATTTTTGGGGGGGAAATTGTTTGTTTGTTTTTTCCCCAAGATAACATCAAAGTTTTCAGATGCCATCAGCTCCAGACTCCACTAATACAGCTTTGTGCACCGTGATCTGATGATGTGCCCGAACACCCTTTGTGAACCCCCACCACCAACTACTGATGGAAGATAAAACCACAGCTGTTGGTAACCAATGCAGAAATAAAATTTTCTGAAAGTACAAGGAGCGGAACTTGAATTTCCAAACTGTAACCATGATCACAACATTATGTCTCCAGATAAAATGTTACTATAAAACTAAAGCAATCATTTATGTGATGGGATACCTTAGTTGTTATTTGTAGTGCTAAGACCCTCCACCATTATTTCATGTACCATTAAATTCTTCATGGATATCAATAAACACAAAAGGCTGCTTATTCTGCAATCGTTTTTGGTCTTTGAAAGAAGCATTCTGGCATTAAAAACTACATTGTTAAACTCAATTTTTAAGGAAATCTAAGGCTTATCAATGGGTTTCCTTTGTTTGGGGGTCTAGACACTACCGGTGTAATGTGTAAACCATTAGGGAGTTCACTGTCCCCTTCACTTTGCTAAATGGACACAATCAATACCTTAATGGGAATGTTTGGAAGCATCCATAGGCAGACCAAATTGGCACATTACAACACTTTTTCCAGCTTGTGCATTAAGTTCATTAACTTTTCTAATTTGAATTACAAATTTCATTTCTCTGATCAAGATGAAGACATGGGTCTCATTTACAAGATCAGATTTTTGCTGTGTTAATGTTTTACAGGGAACGATAAAGTTAATGCAGCGAAGAGACATCATGTCACCCCTATTGGTAGACAATTATAGATAAGGTTCCAAATTCCAATAATCCTGATGGGAGGCACACGGGAACCTCCATAGAAGAATGACAAAAATATTAAGCGGAGAGGCCAAAAGGCTAATCAACCCTCTCAGAAGCATATTCACGCTTGTCACAACAAGAGCGCACTCTACAAAACCAAAATGTGTTATTTAATTTAATTTCCTTTAATTTAATGGACAAACACAGTGCCATTCTCCTTTGCATTGATCATTAAATTGCTAATTAAAACCTTTTAGAAAGGTTTAAAGTTTAAATGAAACACTTCTCTAATTTTATGATACTGTACTTAGGAGAGATAATAAAGCTTTGGAAGGAAATTTTTTTGTTACCAAAACTTCCTTCTAACTTCACCAGTTCAGATAAAATATAGGGTTCTGCACCAAGGCACAGCGCAGTTCTTCCAAGAAAGTTTAAAACAGTCTTTTGAGAATGTTTTAAGAAAGAATCAAAATACTCAAACTTGGATGTTTTTCACCTTGAATTCACTTATTCAAGAAATAAGCCTGGGCAAACTCTATGCACAGGATCATTTATGAATTCAGGAATTGATAAAAGAAGAATACATATTAAACTACTACGAAGACTTTGTCAGTGACTTAGAAATAATGACAAAAGTAACATCCAGGCACTTAACTCGGAGTTACATTTTAGGTTTTCCTTCAGAGGCAGCAAATACAAAATACTGTTAACATTCATTTCTCATTTCAGAAAGCACGATCCTTCTCATGACCATGCCATTACAAGATACAATTATATTAAGCTACTGGCAGTTCCAACAGTTCTCTCCCAAAAATTCCTCAATAATTCTCTTTCAATACTGCCACTGAGGCTACAATTCCAAAATTACTGATAGCAGATGCATGTTCCTGTTCACAGTTGCTCCCGATCAGCACAGACACGCAGGCAGATTGCTGCAAACCCCACTACAGCACACAATATGAAGTCAATGCTGGCCATGTGGGAAGACTGACAGTATGGCACAGTGCCTGCTGCTGTCATGTTCACCTATCAAAAATGTTTGGAGGAATTGGCATTAGCAGCATAAATTTATAACTAACCTGCTCTTTTATGTCATGTGGCACTGGGGTTTTTGAAGCAATAAGAGGATCCTCTTGCAATCGAACTCGTAGCTCTCTTCTTCTTGGTGCCTTGTACATCCAAAGACCATACGTAAAACCTTTTCCCAAGGCATCAGTGGAGAATCTGCTGCTGCATTCTCCTGAAGTTAAGCACTGTGAATTTCAGGCAACCTCTGATGAGGCCTGACACAAAGTAGATCCTTTTTCACGTAAGTCCATGTACATAAAAGGTCTGTCACAACCTAGCCCAGTGTCAGTAACTACCAAGTACTGTATATAGCACTATCACAGAAGGATAATTTTTTCAGAAAAATCACACTTGACTGCTCTCTCACACTCTCTTTCATAATCAAGGGTGCTAATTTTGAATTTAATTTTAATTTCAAAGTAGCTAGACTGGCCCCATTTAAATTCAAAGCAAGAGGTATTTAAGATCATCTCCTCTTGTGACTAATAAACTTTGGCTCCCTTAGCACAGATGCATGGAGGCAAAGGGGGAGAGACAAATGTCAGTGGAAATTAATGTACATGGGACTGCATACTGTTCAAAATCAGAATTTCAGTAGGGATAAATGACCTTTATTAACTGATGATAGATTTTTTTTTTTTTTTAAATAAATGTCATTATAAAATACAGAGCATGGGATGTCATACTGCAATACAACTTCACTGTTACACACTGTCTGTTTTAAGCTGGGGGTTTAATAAGTGATGAAAATCCTCTGCTTGAGACCTCAGCTGTTTTTATTATATTTTCTGACTAGTGGGAATGGTCAATTCTCACTCATATAATATTCATGGGGGTTTGATTTTTAATGGGGAGTTGCACTTACAGGCTTTTGTGCAGGTTCTTCACTCCCTTGTAGACAGAGAAAAACCTCTGGAGGCCTTTAAAACAACTAAGGTGAAGGTAGCATGTATAACAGAAATACAGGGAATGGGGAAACCAAGGATTAAAAGGATATTCAGTGTAAATTTGAGTAGTTACCTACCTATAACATTACCAGTGTCTTCCCACCCAATTACAGCTATGCACAGGTATTGAAGGAGGGCTGCTTAGCTAAGTGGCTTGTTTTTCAAATGGAACAATACAAAATACCTGACATACCCTGGCATCAAAGTTATAACTAGAACGATGTAAAAGTAACATTTGCACTCTGCCTTTCCAAATCCTCTTTCTTTCTGTTACAGATACGCTAAAAACTATCACCTTCACTACACAAAGTCTAAATTTATACAATTATGTAAATACTTACAGGTTTATCATATGAAGGATTTTTTGCACGAAAATAAATTACTGAAAGTCCTTAATAATAAAGAGCTTGCATCAAAGATTTTTTTTCAAAAAGATTTAGAAAATATTTAAACCTCAAGAGAAGAACTGTAGGAGCTGACTCTGAGTGTTTGTTGTCTTTTATATCTGGAATCCATTAAAAAAATCTGCGACAAAAGCCACACGAGCAAAGTATTACATGAATCACAGAATCACAGAATATCCTGAGTTAGAAAAGACCATTGAAGTCCAACTCCTGGCCCTGCACAGGACAGTCTCAACAATCCTCCTGTGCCTGGGAGCATTGTCCAAATGCTTCCTGAACTCTGTCAGGCTTGGTGCAGTGACCACTTCCCTGTGAGCCTGTTCCAGTGCCCAACCACCCTCTGGGGGAAGAACCTTTTCCTGATATCCAGCCTACACCTCCCCTGACTCAGTTTCAGGCCATTTCCTTGGGTCCTGTCGCTGGTCACCAGAGAGAAGAGATTGGTGCCTGCCCCTCCTGTTCCCCTCTTGAGGAAGCTGCACTGTGGTGAAGCCTCCTCTCAGTCTCCTCTTTTCTTCATAAAGATGTACATGAGACTACTTTCAGAAATAAGAGAATATTTCATTATTCTGAAGGTATAGTAATTTTTTTCTGTTAAACAAAGAAAACTATCACACACTGGAAACAATACTCCTTTTGAATTGTTTGTGGCTTCTTTTTGAAATTTGCATAGACTTTTTGCAATATTGCTCTCAACTCCCCTTGAAAAGGCCAAAGCCTCCAGTAATAAACCCCTTTAGTAATTACCAGTTGAGTCAGAAACACTATGAAGGAAAAAATTCATAGTAACATGTAACGTACTCAACAAGTGGGTCCCACAAAGTGAAGTTCATGGTCCTTCTCACTGCCAGTACACAGCAGTATGCACTAGCAATTTACCCGAGTTAGTTTTACCTGAGTTTTAATGCTAAAACACGTTAGCATTTTTCTGGCCCACTTGAGCCTTTAAAATAGAGTTCAGGGCCAGGACTGGACAATAACCCAGATATCTTTTTGCAGAAAAAGATCCAAGCTTACTCTGGAGAAAAGAGGAAAATACTGATTGTTAAATCATCCTCAAATCATCAGATACCTGTGTTGTGTCAACCGAGATCAAGGGGAGGTAAGCCATGAAACAGTGTAACTAATGTAACTAATAAACAAGGTAAAACTGCATTCCTAAGCTTAACGTGTGTGATAAATGAGCTGTAATAGCGTTGCTTGTCGATTGTGTGTCTGTATTTCAGCTGGTTTACACTGCTCCATTAGCAAATGAAGCATTATAAAATTATGCTGGGCTTGCATTTTCACGCACAGAATGACTGTGTGATACGGAGACAAATATCCAATTCAAAATACATTATTATTATTATTGTTGGTATTACTATTACCATCATGTCTTGTGTTCGAGGTTTTTTCTCAAATCCTAAATAAACAGCTCAAAGCCTCTGGGACCTCCATGCCCTACACAGTCCTTTCTGAATCCAGCCTCCTTCAAAGACCACGAGCTGCAGTGCTGTGTGAAATAGACTTGGAATTGCCAGGCTTCCCTATTCCAGAATATTCTTTTACTCATGTAATCTGTTAACCATTCAATCATATAAGATGCTTTAATAATATTTTACATGGTCATAAATCTTTATGGAACTGAGAAATCTATACATTTCATCATCTGCTGAGAAAAAGTAAATTCTGCGGTGATTTCAGCCCAGAGGAGAGCTCTGTCTAACTTGCACTTTTTAGCTGCTTCCAACATGCTACTGCTGTGCAACTACATCGTAAATACCTGCCAAGAGTATTCATTTCACATTTCTGAAGATTAATTCTTCTCTACACATTCATTTCTTAGAATTTCTGCCCTTGATGCCCCTTGAATGGGAATATTGGACAATTTACCCTGGGAGAAGGAGTCTTACACAGAAATTCTCATGAATTTATGTTGATAGACTGCACACCACGTACAATCTGGAGTTGTAGTTAGGAAGACAAAGGATCCCATGTTTCACTTTCAGTATACATCTGCCACTTTCTAACCAGAAAGCCACTTTCTCTGCATCCTGCCATCACCTACCCAGCAGCCCCAAACTTCCTCTGTATTACCTTTTTCTCTCACCACTGATAAACTGCTGATGCCTTTACTTTGACCATTTTCCTCCTGAAGGCAATGCTAAAGATGCCTAATGAGGTCAAAAATGTAAGAGTATACTGGAGCTTGGTTTCTCATACTCACAGACACATCCATTAATTCTGTTCATGAACTGATAAATCATTATCTTAAATCTAGTGACATTTTCCAGCCCACTACTCATGTTAGAAGGACGCTCCAGAGCAGAACAGTGCTGGGGATTACGATCAAAACATGACAGAAAACTACCAGCAAGTTTTTAATGAAAACAGTTACTAAATCCACACTGAAAAGAATACCACGGTTTCAGGTGTTCCTCTAAGTGATGTGTAAATGACCTCTTAGGCAGAGAAGAACGGAAAAAATCCAGATCACACCTTACCAGACACCAATGAAAAATTACTCAAACAATGAAAAATTACTTGCCCTGCTGTGACACTTTATGAGTAATGAATACTCTGTGTGTGGGGATCTACATGTGTTGGTACATACAAATGTAATATGCATGGAAATTATGATTAGACACGTATATGTGTATAATTGTTTTTACAACTAATTAATAATGATCTTAATGTTGGTTATACTCATATTATGCTAATTTATACATCTCTAGAGAGAGAAAGAATCCTGCTGGATACTATCATCTTTGTCACAGGAACAGTTCAACTACTGTGCCTTCCAGACTACCTTGAACAGATTTTTTGTGGCATTTCTCCTGTGATTCAGCTAAAGAAAATAGGTGGACATTGCGGAAGACTCTGTCATCCAACTGATCTTTCAGTCAGGTGGGCTGAAAGATTGGAATATGAAGCAACAAAACAAATAATCACAAAAATGTCTACTGCAAACTATTACCATTATGCCAATTAAATCACTATTAAACTGTACTTTAGAAGCTTTTTATCCTTTAAGACCACAAAAAGGTTCTTCCCTAGAACAACTTCTGTAAGGGTTAGCTACTATGGATGAAGAGGGATTCAAAAGAAGAGAAATTTATTTCCGCCTTTCCCTCCAACAGACCCTGGAGAATGCATTTCACAACGTGAAACTGAAATTCTTCATTCTGACAAACGAAGAATTTGTCAGAATCCATTGAACCCAGGGAATGACAGGGGATTTTAATAGAAAATTAAACTACATCCCAAGCAGTGAGTACAGAGTGATACTTTCTCTTATTCAAAACCTCATACAAGCTGGGGTGTACAATTTGCACGTAAACTACAATATTTGCCCTCTTTTCTTTAGGTAGACATTAAAGAGGAATTTTGTTGGAAGTAGATGATGTGTAAGGAACCCAAAATCTCTGGGCCCATTAATTCAGGCACCCAAAGTCAAACTGTATGAAACTTTTGTAGTATTTCCCATTAGAAAATCTGCCCAACTCCCATAACACTGGTCAACATCTGCTTTTCAAAAGAGAAGCCCCTTATGTGTCAAGCTTTTTACTTGGCTTTCCTCATGCCTGTCTCCCCCTTGGAAGACAGGCATGTAACACTTTTACATCAGATCCTAAACTGTCAAAATCCCATAATAATTAAAACTAATCCTCGGATATTTTAAAACTGAAAGCCATGCACCACTCTCCCTTGTTAGCAATGAAAACACATCCAATATTTTTATTTACATCCAGGTCACATTGTGCCAGCCAGAAATGCCCAGAACTTCTTGAGAACTCATGGTTTGTTAGTGCCAATACCCTTCTGGACCAGAAACATTTATTTTATTACCACTAAATAATGTCAAATCCTACATTTGCGTGCCATAGGTGACAGCAAGTGCTATCTCAGTAAATTAGATTTTAATCACTTTTGAGTTTTATTAAAGCAATTTTTCTTCCTTCTTAGAATGACTGTAATTTGACAAAAATACAGAATTTAAGAGCGAGAGAAAAGGATGCATTAATGGCACTTTCAAAGAGTGTAAAACTTCTACAGTAGAAAGAACGTAAATGCATAGTTCCACCTTTCTCGTCCATTAACTCAATAATATCCCTATTTTCTAAGTCCTGCTCCCAAGAAACAGCTATGCAATTTGCAAAATACTAAACAAGTACTTGGATGAACCTACCCAAAATCTCTGCCACGTTGGGTAGCATCAAAGTAGGCCGGAGAGGAATAAAACACCACACTGTTCAATGCATTGTTGCAAGTTATTTATTCCCATTCTGATACTGCATGCATGAACTGCCCCTGTTTGATGAATCACTGAGGAAAATGGGATCTGACAAACAGCCCCTCTTTCAGCAGCTGTGGACTATGACAGCATCAATAGAAAAACACATCATTGGTTCTAAAATGCCACATTTTTGCCATTTACATTGAATAAGACATGAAACTCCTTCAGGGAAGCGGCACTATGTTATCATTAAGGCCTGTTGACACTATGGAAGGGTGTGCTTTGAACTCTATTCTGTCATCCCTCTTAATCTGCAACTAATCGCATTCCACTCTGAGGAGAGGGAAGGGCCTTCTGCACATTGACAGTATTGCCAGTGATGAAATATTGCACCCTTTAAAATCTCATTTGCAGAATGGCTTCATTACCGCCCACAACTGGCTGGGATCCATGAGGGAACACACCTGCTCTCATTAGGGCCACGTGATGTCTGCTGTTAGCAGTATTTCCATGCAAACGGGGGGACAGGGAGACGAAAGCTCTGGGAAGTGTCTTTATCTCTCTGCTGATTGGCTTTTCCCACCTTCATTTGGGAGGTAACACATGCACAATCTGTTGATTACTCTAAGAGGCCTATGATGGACTTTACTGACGGTTTCACAGGTATGGACTGTCCCTGCATGCTTTGGCTTCCCTTTTCCATCATGCAGCATTTCCAATCATCATCTAATGCACATGTTTGTCATTTTCTACTGCAGATCAGTCCCTTAGGCTTAGCAGTCTTCAGAATGCACTGGCTGGAAAAGTGAATTCCAAACTAAGAGTATTTAGATGTATAGAGAGCAATTATTTTTTCCTATGGAGTTTTTGGGTATTCAGTGTTATGGGTCCATAATATTGAACAGGAATGGTTGTTTTGTGCAATTATAGAACAGCTTGACTTGGAAGGGCCCTTATTTAGATGACCTAGTTCCAACCCCCCTGCCATGGGCAGGGACACCTTCCACTGGATCATGTATGTGTGTGTGTGCGTGTCAGCGAAAAAATCCCTAGTTTAGAGCTGCTTTTATGTTTTAATATTTAATCCTCTTGGCAAAAATCAAGAATAGCATAAATGTTAAGATTTATATTACTTTTTTTCCCCCCCAGAATGAATATGGTTCCTTTTCTCTATTACCTCAGTAAGTGAAATAATGTATTTATCAATTCAATTAAAGAGGTTTGCTGTAGTTGTTTTCAGTCTATCAGGCATGAAGATAAACCAAATAAAATGTTCTTAAGTCTAGACAGGAATATCTATTTAGGTTAAATTACTTTTGAAACTGCTTTAACTTAAATCAACAAACCTTTGCTATGTAGTTAAGACCTGTATGAATCCATATAAACCAACAGGAAAAGGGGAAAGACATAATAGAAAAGAATCACCATTAAGAAAGTCAACTTCTTTGTTGCTTTAATATTCTGCAAGTGTTAATCCTTAAAAAGGTTTAAACTCATTCTATAGCTGAATTAAGATTCAACTGAGTTTTGCTTATGAACAATCTGCCTTTCTTTAAATTTTTTCATTAAACTGAAATACAAAGCTAAAAATCAGCATCACTATTGGAACTCTTGCAGATTTCCTGGGAATGTCACCCAGATAGTTGCACTAAAAACCCATCCAGAAAGCTACTTTTCACATTAAACCACTGTGACTGAATAGATTGAGATTACACTGAGCCCAGAACCAAAACTGAAAAATCCACCTTCTCCGCCCCTTCCAAGGAAGGGTGGAAATTACAGAAATTCTCAGTGGGTATTCAAGCGTCTCCCCTTTAACCAGCTCAGCCCTTGGATACAAGGATGCATTTCACTGGATCCAAACATAGCCTGGCTTTCAGTACCACAGCAGAAGGATTAAGAGTGAGTCAACACATTATTTATGATACAGAGCTGTAGAGAACCAAGGCTCTGAGAGAGGTGTTGCTAAACATACGAGGATACGACATCTGTTTCCAACATCTGTTCTCTCAACAATGCTCTTGACTTGTCCATAAACTCTTCTAAAGCCCTGACATTAAAGTTCACACGACATTTAAACCACAAACAACTTTTTTTTAAAAGGTAACTTTTCACATAGGAAACATTCCTGCTCCTTAATTAGTTCTTATCCAAGATAGGTAACACTGATATTATGGCCAGAATCACCCTTTCATTGCAGGCAATGAACTGGAACACTGTGAGTGTAAACAGGTTACAGCAATGTCGTCCTACTTCATCAGGCCTTATAACGAGGGTCACTTTTAAAGCATATTTCTGTTAAGGCATTTAAGCAACAATTAATAAATAAGAAAATAATACAGCAGACAGTTTTATGGGAACTCAGAGGAACATTTTTATCTAACTATATGCAATTCTGACATCATTTTGTTGCTTTTGGCTTATGAAGTGTTTTTAAGAGAATATTAAAAACTTACTGTCCCCACTAAAATAGATGAAAACGAGTCTACAAAACCACCAGAATATAAGATGATGCAGTGGACTTGGATGAATGTCAATGTTATCTGTGTTTGGGTTTTTTACTTGCTACTTTAAGTAGCTGAGTCTCTGTAGCAATTTGCTATAATGAAAGAGAAGGGATTTAGTGCCTACAAGAGTATTCCATACCCAACCTAGAGTAAGTGGGCCAAGTGTGAAATGGCAGCTTTAGGTACACCCTGGTCCCTTCCCCTGCTCCTCTGCTGGGCCTAATGCAGTCCCTACACAGTGGATTACAGAGCACCTTTTCTTTTCACATTCCCCTTCTTTCCATGGGAGGCCCACTAGGAAAACCACACTCCTCAGCCCTCTGCATTTAAAGCCAGATGCTTTTAAGAGCTCAAAGGCCTTAGCACTCAACCTCCATCCTTAAGAAAGTTCCCTCTATTTCCCTCCTCTAAGCTGCTCTAAAAATCCTGCCTCTAGAGTGAGCATTGCATGTGTGTTAATTCTAATTATTTTTTTGGCAGGAAATGAAGCAGTTTTAGGTTTAGGGCTGTAAAATGCAACTCTCTTTCCAAGAGAAGTAAAACAGACAGTCTCATTCACACTTTTGCCCTTTACAAGTCACACAATCTTCAATCATTTATACATCTTGCACTCACCACTTCTGTGAAATATAAACAGATGGGTTCGAAATGATTTTTCACAGAAATAGAACTTTCATTCTCAGATGACTACCTGCAATATATCCTTTAGAATGCTGCTCCTGAGAGCTTAAAAGAGCTCAATATATCCCCCACATACTTCTTATTCAAACTCTCCCTTAAAATCAACTGCTATCTTTAGCTCCACATTAGGGTCTCTCCAGTGTTACCTAAACAGTCCCTCCTTTCTGTAACATGTTTTTAAAAATTATATAAACATAAACACTGTAAAATAATACCACAAATTAGATTGTAGTACATATTGTAGAATACAATATTTTATGCAAAATACTGTATGAGCTTTTTAATGTTTTGGTAAGCATTATTTATATTTATGCCACTATCTGAACAGCACCTGTAATACAACAAATAAGTGTGGATGTTTTGAAGGTAATAATTATCCTAAGATTCAAAAGTGAGGAATATAATAACATTAAAGACTAGGGAACACATTTTTATTAGTGCTCTGTGTTTGAGCAGTACACAGGAGGTTATGAGTCTTGTTATGATACCTGTAGGTATCACCACAACAAAAACAAAGAAACTTAAGATTAACATTAAAAGGGAGATTTATTGCATATCAACACCAACAACTTTTTGGCAGAGCACATTCCTGCAACCACTACCAACAGCAGTCTGAAATAAAACTCTGGTATAATTATTCTGTAGGGTTTCACGTGACATCGGGACATCTTGTTTTGGTATCTAAGCAATTACATCCATAAACTCCTGCTAACCCAGTCTTGATTTCATTACCAATGGGGAGACTGAGACCTCAGTGCTGGCAGTTCACAGAATACTCCCCCATTTAACACTAGGCTGGGTAAAAGACAGGGCTGCCCAGCACTTCCACAGTGCAGTCGTTACAGTGACCACTAAGGGATGAGTAACAGCAAAAGCAATGGCAAGCAGAAGAAAATTCAAACAGATGAATGAAAATGCAAAGATGACTGGGAAGGAGAGAGACAGGGCCCCACCGAAATACCTGCTGCCATTCTCTGGCATTTGAAAGGCTTAACAGGGAAGTTGATGAATTCATGACATTTATAGGACTCAACAAATGGTAAGCTGTGAATAAGCAGCAGGTGGAAAACGGTGATGAACCAGCACTAAACCTTTGATTAGATATAGAAATAATTTGTAATGCACTTCAGAATGTCATTCTTCCCCCCTACCTGTAATACAGGTCTTCCATAAAATACTTATTATTACTTTATCTTCTTTTAATTACCTAAGTCACATTTAGCATTACAGCATCATTTGAGTTTCCATCCCTCAGGCCATACTGGGCACTTTTTTTATGCCAGGAGACTCCTCTCTGAGTGCCTTTTTGTACATTTCTGCCTAAGGACAGGGTTTTATCAAGCCCCGTGTTAAATTTACTGCAAAACGCAGGTCTCACTCACCCCGGTCCTAGTTGAGTTTCTCTGCCCTGCATTCTCCAGTTTCTCAGCTCCACATCCTCCCCTGTACTGGGCCACTACAAGCACCTGTGTGACCTGTTTGGAACTGGCCTGAGGAGTAACCCAGTTTAAAAGGGATCTGGACAAACTTCTAAATTTGGCTAAAAACGCACGCATGCATTAACCCACCACAGAGGATTTCTGTAACCTAGATTAGATCCCCCCTCTGGAGGAACTCTCTGGCTATACGACTCCTTCTGACATGAGAAGGGATCACTGGGGAGACCTGGCAGGGAACAAGGAAGAGACAAGTTGAGACACCTTTAGCTGTTTATGCTCATTTACAGACTTTGGGAAAAATAAGGTTTAAATCTCTTCAAACCAAAATATTTTAGAAGATATAAAATGTTACATATCAATAAGACTTTGAAAATTAGCACAGTTGCACCAGTGTGGCTCACCCCAGTGACTATGCAATTCTAACTTCCACCTTCCTCCTAACATCCACAAAACCTCCCTGTGGGAACTAATCTCGCTTGTTATTATTATTTTAATCAACATGTTAAGATTTTTGAGGCAAATTCCAGTAGTGGCTCCATAATAGGAGTACATTTGGTATGAGGGCACAGAATCATGAAGCAAGACATAGATAACATTTATACAACATTAGTGCTGAACCAGTAACAACTCATTAAACTGATACCATCTGCCTCCCTCCAAACAGCGTAGAGCTCTCAGTTTAGACTCTGAATACAGATCCAGTAATAATAAATGCTAAACCATAGCCTTGAGGCAGATCATCTACAAACACTTGGGAATAATGCTCTTAGTGTATCATCCTTCTGGAGAATGCCTCAAAGGTCTGGGAGAGTTTTCCACGTGAAGTGCAAAACATCCTCCCTTAAAGCATTCTGCAGCATGGAACCTCCTAGCACAGCACAGTGCCAAAATTACAGCAAAGGAAGGGAGAACAGACTGGGGAATAAAAAAGACACATGGCAGAGTTATTCCAAGTGCTAGATGGTTCAGTGAAAGTGGCTGCAAGTTCCACAAATCTCAGGGTTAACACCTTGTTAGGAACTCTGCTGAGACCCATGGGGTACATGCTCCATGTCCAGCTCCTCCAAGCCTTTTACACATGGAACTCGGAATCAAGTCATCAGCATCTACATCTTGATAAGGCACTAACTGATGACAAAATCTATAAAAATAAGAGCAAATGGTGATAAATAATGATATTCATAAACAAAGTACATCTTCACCAGTCTGAAAAATCACAACAGCTGTGTATGGGTAACTTGCAGATAGGCCTGACAGGACAGTTACAAAGCAGGAGGGGGATGTGTATATAAGAAAAGGCAGGAAATGTTACTTAGCAGTGTGCAATAAAGTGTGTGAACCAGCCCTGTGAGCATAGAGGTGAGAAGAGAGAGGGGAAAAGCAAATTCATGGTCAAGGTAACTGTTAAAAATTCTGAGAAATTCTTCATACCTGAAATGACACACTCTGATGAAAGTACACCGAATTACAGCCCCTTCATCATTTTACCTGAATGTCTTATACTTATCATCATAACTTCCACACATTTCTAGCTGTGTATGTAGCATAAAATTACAGAAGATAATGTTTCCCATGGTTTCCAAGAAGTTAAAATTAGAGTTACTGTGGAGAGAATAGTATATACCTTTCCTAATAGGTTCTTGTACAGATTTGTATCGGGGGGGGGAAAAAAAAAGTCAAGACTGGTAAGAACAAAATATAAATGAAAATCTGTGTGCTAGCACCAAAATAAAAGCACAACGAAGATTTAAAAGAATAGCCTATATTGGTAGTGAAGGATGCTATTCCCAGGAATAAGGTTGCAGGATGTGATGTTTATGTTAAGACCAACAATCTGCCCTGTTATTGTCAGTCAAGAGGGACTTTCATTCCTTGTCTCCTGTGTCTTGGACAAGTGATCTGGATCTGACCATGCAGACACAAATATCTTCATCTCAGTACATAGCTTTGAAGTGTAATTGCATGCAAACAACTTGCTTCAACATTTGATAAGTAAATATCACCTTCCCATTCCATAAGATCTTGCACTGAGTTTAACGATACTATTTTCCCTACATTATCTTAAGATGCACTTTGCATTTAAAACCATATGTGAAAGTAAATGGACCTCCACAGCACCCTAAAGCAGATCCCTAAAGGGATCTCTGTATTAGCACGCCTTTCCTCCAAGACCCTAATTACTGAGAGCAGGCCTTTCATTTGTATAAACATGATGTATTCAAACCTTACAACATGATATTAATAATGTTGTCCATCAAAAAAGCAGCTGACACTGAGAGAAACCAGAAATAACAGTAAAAACCACAACAGAAACGACATTTGGACAAAATGCTTCAAACTATGGCTTGCAGTGAAGTTCTTGTTCTCACTAAGACTGCTGATGTTACTGACTTCCACTATTTTTGAATATCCAAGTCCACTGTACCTGACA
The DNA here is from genome assembly GCA_013398855.1 of Mohoua ochrocephala. Lineage (NCBI taxonomy): Eukaryota > Metazoa > Chordata > Aves > Passeriformes > Acanthizidae > Mohoua > Mohoua ochrocephala. The sequence continues at coordinate 8,832 of VZTA01028428.1, read as the reverse complement.
AGCCCATTACAGGCTATGAAGCCCGAAATGGGAGTCCCACAAGAACAAGTGGAAAAGGCTCAGCATCCAAAAACTGTTGCTAACCAGCAAGTTCACTGCCCTCCAGTAAACTCCTCAGCCTTTCTGAAGCCACCAGAGTCATGGCAAGTATCCTGTATTCTTTTCTAGAACAGCTGAGGCTCTCTCTCTCTCTCTCTTGTTTTTGGTCTAATTTTATTTATTTATTTACAGAAGATACCCAGGCAGTATTTGCTGCATTATTTTGGAGATAGAATCCACCAAGTACAAGCAGATGTAACAGCTGAAGCAGTCTTGTGAGGTACGCATGCCTCAAAGGTCTTAAAATTGGGATTTTAATCCCAATAAAGACTAACTCACTGGAAAGTGTCATTTGGACTTCAAATATACAAAATAATCACATAAAACAAGTTTTAGTGCTTGAAATAGCCTTACTATGGGGACAGAGAAATAACCTGGATATTCCTCAACTAGACAATTTGGAAAGTCAGCCAAGCAGGAATCTCCTCTGTGGTCAACATCCCTCCTCCTGAAATATGAATCTATTCCCTACTGAGTCAGGCAGACAATATCCTGGCAGGCAACATGCTAAGCACAGCAATTAAGAGTGACTTCACTTCAAACAATCAAACCCTTAAGTAGAGATACTTTTATACATGCAGGGTTTATTCTGGTGTAATCTACTCCATGTATTTTATTTTATACTCCTTCTTCACTGTTTAGTTTGCTGAATGAGACAGGCGCATGAAGCTGTGAGATTCTTCAGGTATTTTTCTTGGATTCCAGACCCATCAATCATTGGTGATCTTAGTGGTCTTTTCCAACCTAAGCAATTCTATGATCTCCAGGTACACAGCAGCAAACTCTGGGGTCACAGGCATGAACCTATAGAAATTACCTTGATCTCTTTCCCCAGAAAGGCTGCACACTGTCCATAAGGGTGTACATTAACTGTATGCACACTATAACTCAAAAAAAGCAGTTAATATTTAGTGTCCGTGTGATGCTGGGAAAAGTTAATGTCTTCATCTTACAGACTGGTTACTGAAGCACAAAAAGGGTACAGAAGCCTTGCTCAAGGTCAGGGGAATAGCTGGAGAACTGGAATTATGGCCATTTCAAATTCAGGTCTAGCCAAAGTGTGACAAGACAGACCTTCATAAAGACCCTGAGAAAACCTGAACATTTGCAGGTTTAGAGAAGGAGCTGATTTACACCCTGATGTTCTCAATGTACGCGCCCGCAATGAGCATCAGAAGACGGAAAAAAATATAACCTGTGTTTGTTTGCATGATTTTAATTAAAATAAATGCAGCAAATGTTCCTCTTTTGACTTAGTCTCTCTAGCAAATAGCTTATAACCGCCCAGATCACCTTTTTAAATGTTATAAACATTATTTTCAAAGAAACCATGAGGAGGGATTAAAAAAAAAATCCACAGAATAAATGTATACAGACACATTGCTGTAATCAGGTTGTTGTGCCATTAGCTACCCTTGTTAAAATGTTAATGAGTAGCTTGCCATAGGCTTGCTGAATTGCAGTTTATTTCTGAACAGGTCAGCATTTTACAGTCCCTACCCCTCTGACCCTGTTTTAGAGTACTTTGTTCAATAGTTAAAACTCCCTTAATGAATGCTGCTTCTTTCAAGTGAAATAGAATCACAGAGCATGCTGCACAAGGGCACATTTAAAAATGTCACCACTGGAAACAAAACAAATGGGGTTTTTTGACTGGATATTAAAATTAAGATGTTAAGGATCAATTTATGCACGTTCTGACACAGAAAGATACCAAAAGTAGCCATATCCCAAATGCCCAATTAGTTTTAAGATTTCAGCCACTAACCTTTAGAGAGAATTCCCTCTATAACAGAGTTTGGAAGTATGTCTTATTTTGCAACCAAGTGTTACTGGAAAGACATTCCCATGCCCCTACTCCCACTCTCCCCACAGCATTTAAGGGTAGCAAGTTCCAGATGCGGCCTTGAACGTTATTGAGGTGCACAGTAAGAGGTGCATCTGAATAACAAAATTATGATAATACAATTTGATTATAGCGGGGAAAAATAAGAATAATACTGAAATACAATTATCTGGGCAGCTCTAACTGGGAGATAACGTGGCTTGGTAGAATATGCTTGCAAAGCAAAACTTAAAAAAAACCCAAACATGTGGTAGACTGACTGAGATTTCTCAAAGTGTTTTCTTTGCAAGAAATTCCTTTTCTTAAAGGTCCATTCCTGATGTTATTTATTTCTGTCGTAGTGTTTCACAATGGGCTGCATCCTCCTCACGTGATCCTTGAATAAAATCTGCTCCCATTCAACCTGTACATCTGCTCAGTCTGAGAAGACATCGAAGGAGCCAAAAACATCTTCCAGAAGATAAATACTTCTAAAATGAAGTGTGCGCATTAACAACACACACCTCAGCCTTTTCTCTTTTTGCCAATATTGCACAGAGTAAGGAAAAGCCACTAGTTTTCAAGGATCCCATTCAAAACAAGCCTACAGTTGTCTTTGAATTCTTCTGTAAAAAGAAAACTCAAAAATATTAATCAGAAGTTACTTCTCATCAGCCACAAGATCTTTTCAGCTACCTCTTTCAGACACACGTGTGTATATATACAAAGGTACAGGTTTACACATAGAAACAGAATGCTAACTTATTTTTTCCTTCTCTTCTATATTGCAATCTTCTAAATTTTCTTTTGTTCTCAATGCAAATGGTCATTGGTTCATCTTCTTTCACCCAGGACAGTTATGTCACATCACTTGACTAATATGCATGCATTTGCCACTAAAAGACATTTTAACTGAGAGCTGTCACATCCGTCATCTCCACTCGGGCTGGTTAAAATTTTTATCTGCCTTCTTGAATTAATTTCAGCTTGCCTGAGCCCAGCAGGGGACTTTAGAGTGGTTTAGTTAAATTCTTCATTTTGAAAAAGCATTTTAGAGTCCTTCTATTTAGATTTCCCTCTCGCATCTAATTTTTGTTTCACATTACTGAAACAATGAGGTAATTATACATCCAGTGAAGGGGGGAGAAAAAAAAAGCAGACAGATGAGAGAGAGAAAAGAAATTATCCAATTTTGACATTTTCCTGGAAAAGCATTTTCCCCTTGCCTTTCTGCTTTTTATGTGGTTCCCTGTTATTTCACAAATTATCTGTAACCATAGTTAGAAAGTGATTAAGCTGAAAAGAAAATATGCAAAATGTAAAGAAAAAAAACTGAGAGAAGAGAACACTAATTGAGAGTCAAAACAACAAGAGAATGGAAAAGATAAACTAGAAATGAAATATTATGTCATCAAAATATTTTATACAGATCATGTCTGTGACAAAGCTGGATGCAACCAAGCCACGAGTCTATTCTTCTTAAAGCACTCTTTCAAAAGTATGTTTTTCAGGCAGAAAGGACATTCATTAGCAGGTAAGGAGGTTCAAGCTGTGAATTGGATGAGAGGAACATTAGAGACTGAGTAATGATAGTAAAGGACCAAAATGTACTGAAAGATGTAGAAAACAACAGTGACCTGTGGGAATATATCCCCATGACCAGTGCTGGACTCTTGATAAATATGCTGCAGATCATCAGTGCATTGCTGTATGTCCTGCAATGTTCATAAATACTAAAAATCTCCCAGGAAAAGTAATCCACCACGGCACCATGGCTAACCTGCAATAAATACTAATATCAACACAAAAATGTTCATAAGATCTGTAAAATTCACAGGGTTCCCAGACACCTCATTTGCATGTTTGGCTTCTTTATGATCTTATGTTCTTGAGATAACAAGCCTGCAGATACGCTGTAGCTGAGCAGGTGAAATCCATCTACAAATATAGATGTGATGGTTTAAAGAAGCTTCCAAAATCAAACTGACACACAAATTTCCAGTGTCAAAGAGGAAAAATGAGCTTACTATCATTTAAAAAGCTTCAAGGAAAACCCCAAAACATACAGAGAAATAAATTTTTTCATGATCAGTCCCTACAGAAGAGTCCAACAGAATTGCTTTATTGCTCAACTTGAAATTTCTGCGTAGCTGCAGTATCTTTTGAAGCTGAAATTTTCTTTGCAATTTTACCCCTAAAGTAGAGGAACAGATAGGACAGGGATACAGTGACTCTTCTCCGACTCTGAAGCTTACTGAACTTCAACTCTGTTCAGAATAGCAGAAACTCATGGATGTCTTCACAGTCAAACTATCAGCAACAGGTCCCAGAGTCTGCAGCCCTGGCAACGGTGCCCCAGAGCCCAAACCCATGGCCCTCTGAGGCACATGTTCAGAAAAGCTGCAGAGAAGGCAAAAGTTACCTCTGGAAATTTTAAACCTGCCAGGATTTAAACAGGGCGTGAACTCCCAAAGGCAAGTAAATGGTTTTGTACGTAGCGGTTCCACTGGGAAGGAGTCACAATATGAGTAAATTCCCATTACTCCCACTGAATTCAAAAGGAGTTCTATACCCACGTCTTTGAGCTATCTCACTGCTGTTCCTTAGGCACACAGTCAATCTGATCAAAATAGCTGTCAAAGAAAAAAAACCTACTGAAAGGCAGATGCATTACAATTCATGTTTAATGCGAGGAATAAAAAATATTTCTAGTAAATGCTGATTGAAAAAACATCTAAATGTGTTTATGCTCAAGGAAGACAGGCAATATAGAAAAAAAAAAAATTCTAAATATTTTTAAGCTTAGTGGCCCTAAAACTTACCAGTCTAACCATCTGGAAACTTTACAGCTATTATTATAAATTCTTATTTAAATGGCAGTAAAACCCATTGCTGACATGAAATTAGTCATGCAAGGGCCTGCAGATGTACATCCTTCTGCCCAAGCACTGAAACTCTGAACGCCAAGTCCAAAAGCGTTCATTTGTTCAGGCTGTGTGGGGCACAGGGAGACAACAGCTCCAAGACTTTGTTGTGCAACACAAGAGGTGGAGTCTTCCCAGAATTTATTACACATATTCAATTGCAAATGCTACTCTGCTTACTACAGGACTGACCATAGCTGAATGTGCAAAATAGACCTCAGGAATGTGTCTTGCTCTTTCTTTTTATGTCCCCTTTTGTCAGATAACAGCTGTATGGGACAACAGACTGGAGGTGAAACACTGGAAGAAGGTTATTAAAGACACTGGTTCATTTGCACTAGAAAAAAAGCGCAGGAACTTCTCTGATGCATTAATGAATCATATAAAATAAATCCACTGTAATATGCTAAAATACTTACTGAAATTACATTTTACAGCATGAAAATTGTGCCTTATGAAAAGGTTTTACAGGAACACTCGAAGCAACAATATGAATTTAATAACAGGAGTTCATTTTGAAAATCACATTTAAGACCCTTCTCCACATAAAAGAAGCCAACATTCCTATTGCAGAGGAACATAAAAGTTTCTGCCATCTTAAATTTTTGTTGGTTCTCATCAAGATATAAAGATAGCACTAAAAAAGGAGAGGGAGAAAGGAGTGATCAGTGTAACCCTTGCAATTAGGTGTGTATTTGGCAAAAAATTCCATTGACAAGGCAAGTAAGATTTATAGTCGCTTTAAGTTCACAAAATTTGGCAACTTGTTATTTCATTTATTCCCTTGTAATTCTGCGTATGAAAGCACCTCTTGAGTTAGAGTTGCAATATTGCAAGAGTATCCTTGGATCCTTTGATATCCCAAATCCCACTTTCAAAGGCAACAGTCACAGAGGGTCCGCATTCTCAAAGGTATTCAGATGTTTATCTCTCTCTATCTCCCTCTGAAGAACTACACATAAAAGACCCAAGCTTTGGGAATTTAAATCCAGTTGGCATTAATAAAGCCTATATATATCAATAGAAAACGCATCATTTGGGAACCAAAATTGTTCAGGTATTTTCTGAATGATGGCAAAGATTACTTAACATATCCATTTGGTACAAGGCTAGACACTACTTAACACAGCTAATGTCGAGTTATTAGGGAGCCTTATCCCACAGCACTTAGTTATTGAACTCTAGAATGGGGATTATGTTCCTATCCCTTGCAAAGAATCACCCCTACCTCAGTAAAGCCACATCATGAGTAAGAGTAGCCAAATCAGACATTATCCATACACAGTGCTTTGAGGCAAAGTATGATTTTCAAAGCACAGCCCGAAGCAAGAAGGAAAGAAACACATGGAAGAACCAAAGAAGTTGGACCTGAGTGAAGGTATTTGATTTCTGTGCTCAGAGGACAATAATCAATTCTCTCTGGGCAGGTACAAACAAGAAATTGAGAACGTGGCCCTGCACCTACTTTTACTGGGTTGACCTGGATTAAGCTCTTCCTGTACTTTACTCAAAACACTGAAAAGACAAGAAATATACAGTAGCACGTGGAATCTATTTTCTTACGCTTCTGCTCCCACACACTCATACTGGAGATTCCGTATGAGAAATGCCTAACAAAAAAATTAAGAAGTCTTTGATGAACAAGGTTAAGCGTGGCTCCTACGCATAGTAGGGAAAAATCAGAGGACCCTCCTCTGCAACAATTGCAAACATATGCCAGCAGACTGGATAGATGAGATTTGTTAGCTGATATCAGGGTGGATTCTGTCATCCTTACTCATGCTGAATAGCACTTTTATCAGCTTTTATTCTAAGTAAGGTTCTGTTCAAGAAAAGTACAGATTCCCCCATCACCCACAAAGGATGCAATCTTTTTGCATCAAGGATCAAAGCCAAGAATTAAAATAAATAGAAAAATCAGATGCCTTTCACGTGCCACGATCAACTGTCCACATCTGTTAAAATTCCCAATCTGATAACACACTGGTGGGACTCTGCCAGCGCCTCCTCAGCATCCCTGTGCCTTGGCTCCTCCGAGCAGCCTAATGAAAAGCGCCTGGCAGTGACTTCCTTCCCTCCCTTCCTCCTTCCCTCCCCCTTTTCCTTGCCTCTCTGTCAGCTCTTTGGATTCGAACATGCCCAGCTCATGCATAAGCAAACAGGTGCAAGGCGCAGCTCTGCCAAAGCCCGAGCAAGCACGAGGTACACATGTAGCTCGCTGATTGTGGCATGCTGCTGATAGAAGGCGACAAGGCCAGACAATAGGTGGGGTCAGTAGGTGGCTCTTTGATTTCCCTGGCTCTCCACAGAACAGCAGCATGGGAGTTTGCCTGTGGGGGACGAGCGGTGCCCTTCCATGGGAAACATGAAAGCACCGGGGCTACAAAACCAACGAGCGTCTGGAACGCGGACTTTGTTTCTTATCGGGAAAATTGCTAATGCAAATCAAGATGTATTCACCCACCAGCCTCATCTGCTTGGGAGGAGATAATTAACTGTGAAAACTTCATAGTGAAACAAATAGCTCTGTGTGTATTATGAGTTTCACATACAAAATGAGATATTCCAGTAACCAAAACGTAAAAATGGACTCTCTTCCATCAGAAGGAGGTTCCAAGTACAATCTTGCC